>PVKA01022664.1:5823-36875 GCA_004027165.1 Ctenomys sociabilis | reverse complement strand
CACACACACACACACACACACACACACACACACACACACACACACACACAAAGTGCTGGCATTTGCCCACTATATATTCAATCACCAAAAGCACAGGGGGCGGGGGACAGGAAGAAAAGAAAGAGGGAAGGAAAGAAGGAAGGAGGATGGGTAACTGGATACTGCTCCCCATCCCACCCAAACCAGGACAGAGTCCAGAGCAGTGAAAGCAAAGCCACTTGAACCAATCTGCAAGGGGTGCCAGAGGCAGCTGCGATGGGGCTGCTCTCGGAACTACGCCCCAGCCCAGAGGGTGGGCGGCAGCAAGCTGACTAGAAGGAAGGAGGAGGTCCCTCACCTCTTAACACCTTCAACCATGGCCAGATTTCTAGTCTTCCTGGATCAGCTTCTCTTCCCCAAATGTCCCTCATCCATTGTTTCCATTTTCTGCTTCCCAGTCCAAATCCTGTCCTACCCCCAAATTCCTCAAACCTCACAGACTCAGAATCTCTTAGGGATGAAGTCAAGAGGCTGTATTTTTACCAGCTCAGCTGGGGTTTCAGAGAACACCTCATCTTTAAGGCCCAGCACCAACACCACCCCCTCCAGTGCTGGCTGACACGGTGGGTGAACCTATCTATCTCCCCATACTCTGAAGTGCAGACTCCATCCTCCTCTGGGTCCTTTGCATCCTTTCCTGGCTGGCTTGTGACTTCTGAAAGGTGACACCCAGGTATTTTATCGCTTTGCGGCCCGGCTGGCCGGGTGGAGAGCTGGGCCAGGGCTTCTGACACAGAAAAGACAATGAATGCTTGGGAAGCTTCAAACGATAGCTGGGGTCCTAAGCTAGGTCTCTTCTTGCCTTAAGTTAGCTAGAGGTCAGCCACGGTGCTTTCCACAGTAACTTGAAATGCCACCTGCAGCCCTGCCAGGCACACATTACCATCCCAGCTTTGTCATGGGACAGAAACTTCAGGCCACATGGCTGACAAGTGGCCGTGTTGGACCCCAGTAGAATCCGCACTCATTGCATTTTAATAATCATCTTACAGCTCATGGGGCTGCAGGCATAGATCATCCAGGAGTGCCCACCTCCCCCTCCAGAGAGTGAGCTGCACAAGGAAGGAGGAGCTGGGTCATCTCGTCCTCTGCCAAGGACAACACACACCCTCTACGTCCAGCACCGCGATGAACGGCTCCGCAGCAGCCCATTTCTTGCCGCAGCCTGCTTGGAAGGCAAAGTGTGGCTGAAACCCACGACGACGTTAGACGCTAGCAACCCGGGGGAGTCAGGCAGGATGTGCGGCAACAGGAAAGAGGGTGGGTTTTGACCCAAAACTGCATGACCACGGACGCTGCCCACCAACGAGACACTTGCAGCCAGGAGAGGCTGTGGGCTGAGAAATAGCAGAGTGACGGGGCATCCTTCCTGCTTCAGGCTGCAGCAGAGACCACAGGCCCTGGGATTGCCATGGCAACCCTGGGCCTCAGCCCCCACTGCCTCCGGCCTCTTCATCCAGAGTGCTGCACCCCTGCAATTAATAACCTGCTGCCAGCTCCCAGGCAGAAGCCCTCTTGAAAACAAACAGACTTGAAAGCCGCAAAGACGCTCAGCTCATTACGCTTGGCCCCAGGTCACTTGCTAAAATCTATCTTCCTGAATCTAAATTACTCTCTCTGGCTTTCCTCTCTCATTTTCAAGGTTGGCAGAGATGGGGACAGAAGATTCTCAGGGAAACAGATGCTAGGGAAACCACTACGTGGGATGCCTGCTCCTGCAGCCCTGAATCGGGACCAGGGACACTGATTCCGTAATAAGGCCCCTGACACAGACAGCCGGGAGAAAGCTTGCATCTTTGCAAAAGGTAAAATTAATTTGTGATACTCAGGGCCGGCCAGATAGCTCAGGGGACTAAAGTGCCTGCTTAAGCAGAGCACAGCAATCAGGGTTCAATCCCCCGTGTGCCATGCTGGCCCCTACCCCAGAGTGTGCTGAGATGGCAGTTTGAGACTGGGCATGGTGGTGTGTGCCTGTATTCCCAGCCCTTGGGAAGCTGAAAGCAGGAGAATCACTATGAGTCGGATCTGTGTAATAAGACCCTGTATTAAATACATTAAAAAAAATAACAAAGTAGAAATGAAAACGCAGATGGGAAAATTTTTAAGTTGCGGTGACTTCAAGATGGAACTATTTCTTTTGGAGTGGGAGCCTAAGTCCCCCCTCCTGAGCGCCTGCAGCGTCTGTGATGATTGTGCCAGGGCAGCAACACCCACCCAGCTTGATCCAGGCCACAGGAAGCAGGCAGCTCCGCTTGTGGCCTCTGGGGAGTAATTGCTCTTGAAACCTCAGGGGGCTTTTGTCAAAACTCAGGTGACTGGGACTGGGGAGATGGCTCAGTAGAACAAACGTTTCCCTGGCAAGCGCAAGGGTCTGAGTTTAATCCCAGTACTGCAAAAAAAAAAAAAAAAAAAAAAAAAAAAAAAAAAAAAAAAAAAAAAAAAAAAAAAAAAAAAAACACCTCAGATGACTGTAGGTGCTCAGAGCTGTTTCTGTGGCTCCCATTCGATTCCATTGGTCTGCACCTGTTTTTGTGCTACTACTGTGTTCTTTTGGTTACTACGGCTTTGAAGGTGGGTAATGTGATGCTTCTAGCTACTTTGGCTACTCTAGGTCTTTTAAATTCCATATGAATTTTAGGATTTTTTTTTCCTAGTTCTGTGGAAAGTATTTTTGGTATTTTGTAGGCTTTTTTTGTGCCAGGAATTGAACCCAGGACCTTGCGCTTGCCAGGCAGGCCCTTGTGCCACTGAGCTATCTCCTTGGCCTCTTTTATTTGGTATTTTGATAGGGACTACATTAAACCTGTAGGTCACTTTGGGTTATAGGGCCATTAAAACAATATGAGTTTTATCAATTCGTGGACAAGATATGTCTTTCCATTTTTATTAAAATAATATCTTTCCATTTTTTAATGTCCTTGGTTTCTTTCTTAAGGTTTCTATAAGTTTCATTTGCAAGTCTTTCCCCTTGTTGTTTACAGTTAATCTTAGGTGTTTTATTTTGTTTCGAAGCTGAATTATCCTTTGGTGTATTCCCCAAAGAAGTAAACACAGCACACTACAGGGATCCCGGCTTGCCGCATCAGCAGTAGCGCGGTTCACAGCCGCTAAGCTGCAGAAACTGCGGTACCCGTCCACAGATGAATGGACAAAGAAGAGCGTATACCCACTGGAGTATTATTCAGCCATAAAGAAGAAAAAAAATCACATCTTCTGCAGAAAAATAGATCAAACCAGAGACCATCAAGTTAGGTGAAATAAGCCAGAAAGTAAAATCGCCTCTGTCTTCTCTTATTTAGGCAACTAAAATGGTTTTAAAACAAATAAATTAAGGGGAAATGATAGAAAACCAGAAGGTAGACCTTTAGAAATGGAGAAAGGAGGAAGGAAAGGGAATGAAAATCAGCAAACATGTAATGTACATATATCAACGTACCAGACTGAGCCTCTTTATTCCACATTACTAATGGTACACTAAAGTGTACCAACTTTAAAAATTGAGCTTTATTAAAAGTTGGAAATAACAAAAACAGCAAAGATATATATAGATTATACATATATATATATTTTTTTGGTACCAAGAGGTAAACTCAGGTCCTTACCCTTGCCAAACAGGTGCTATGCTACTGAGCTAAATCCCCAGTCCAGACTTATTGATATTAAAAAACAAATCAAAGGGGGCTGGGGATATAGCTCAGTGACCTAAGTGCCTGCCTGGAAACCAAAGGCCCTGGAGTTTGATCCTCTGTAAATAAATTTAAATAAATATTGTAACAACAAAACGTAAGTGTCATACTGTGAAGAAGTTCAGGAGAAGCAAAGGTCCCAGCTGACAGCCACAGCTGAGCTCCCCAGCAGTCAGGGTCAGCCTCCCCCAGACACACGGAGAAGGGTCCCCCAGGCCAGGGGCCTTCTCAGTGGATGCTGCCAGGAGCAGAGCTGCGCAGTTCCTACCAAGCCCAGTCCAAATCACACAGGAGGGTTCTTTTGAGCCAGTATCACTTAAAGGGGTTTGCTATGCAGCCTTGGGTAACTGGAAGACAAATACAAGCTTTTCCCAAACTAACCTAAGGGCTATCATAAGTTAGACTCACCCGTACAGTTATTTGATTTTAATGTTTGTAACAATTCTATGAGGTAGCTATGACTATCTCCATTCTCCCCATGAGATATGAAAGCTTAGAAAAGCAAAGCCTCTCATTTGAGGCTGGCCAGCCGGGAAGGCTGAAACAGGAATTTCGACGCTATACTCACTTTGATCCACCGCAACCACCATCCTCACCAGCCCTGGACAGTTCATCTCTTCCACTCTGCTTCCTGCTACATGAGCCTTCTCCCCGACCCCCGTGTGCACTTTACCCAGAAGAATAAAAGCACCGATTCTCAGAACTGCCATTTAGGGTCATGGCAAGGCTTTCCAGCTAAGAGTGTCGCCCGTGTGATTTTATATTACCCTAGGAAGTATATTGGACAGTTATACCCATTTTTCAGAAAGAGGCACCAAGGTATAGACACAGGTGATTTAGGATAGGGTGTACCTCAGCGGTGGAGTGTGTGCTTAGCAACTTAAGGCCTTGGTTTAATCCCCAGTTTAAGAAAGGGGAGGAGAACAGAAGGGAAAGGGAATAGGAGAGAGGAGGGGAAGGGAGAGGAGGGGAGGGAAGGAAAAGGAAAGGGGTGATTTGCCCAAGGTAACAGCTCTCACAAAAGGAAGGGACAGGATGTGGATGCAGGAAGAGGGGTCTCCATAGAAAATACTTCAATCCACATAGCCCACAGCTTCACACCTCCCTTTGCCCTCTTGGAAGTTTACCCTTGGGAGAGAAAGGGGGAGGCCGCAGGAGTGAGGCAAAACAAAATCCTATCAACAGCTCGGAAATGCAGGGTTTCAATGCACTCTTGAGCCTCTTTTGTTCTCACACCCCTCTGTGAGGTGGCCCTGCCTAGGGTCCACCTCCATTGTAGTCACTGCTAGTCACCTGCCAAAGCCACGCAGCCTCCAGTTCCAAGTCAGAGCTCTGTCCTGCTCACGGCGAAATCCCTGGAGACCTCTCTTCCTTCGTGTCCTTGACAGAGCATCTGGCCACCGCAGTCACTGCTCTTGGGCTTGGGGACCCTGAGCCACTGCCTTCTCAACCGGACCATTTCATTACCGCAGAGGGGGCCTGGCACCCATTCGGCGGCAGGGTGTCTGCTGAGGGCAGTCTCAGTGCCACTGGGTGTGACAAGTGTCTTTTGCAGAAGAGGGACCGGGAAGATCTGGGGGAGGGAAAGGAAAGTCCCCAGTGAAATCTCTGGGCTGCCCGTCGCGCCAAGCTCTGGGAAATGAAGGGTTAGCGATCTTACACTTCTTTGCGGGGGAAGTAATTACCAGGTGGCTACGCAGGCAGCCGAGGGAGGTCGCCTAGCGGCGACCGCAAGTGGAGACTCTCCACCCACGACAGACAGACACCCTGGTCGCGCCGGCGTTCGGGACAGATTCCGAGCTTCTCAGCCACCACGGGGCCTGCTGGGTGCCGGCCTGGGGCGCGCCCGCCTCCGCCGGGCACCCGCCCCCGTCCTGCGCGCCCGCGAATCCTGGGCGTGCGCTCCCGGGGACGCACGGAGCCCGCAGTGAGTCTACAACCCCCCCAGCGGCGCCCACCAGGCAGGAGACGCACCAGCGGAAGCGCTTACTTCACCGGTTCACGTACCTGCGCGCCGACAGTGTGAAGACCGGGCCGCTTCCTGCCAGTGCGCAGATGGCAGGCACAAGTGGCCTAGGGAGGCCCCCTCTCCCCCAGAAGCCAGGGCCACGTTGTGCCTGATTCCTCTGGCCCACCCCCAGTCAGGCACATCTAGACCTGCCAGTTCACACCCTGCCTTTCACACCAACCGTAGGCCACGGGCTGGGAGAGGTGCTACCAGGGAGGCCCAGGAGGTTGCTGCGGTGCAGGCAGGAGGTACAGCCCCTCCCCCTAGCACTAGGACCTGCGAGACCCAGAGACAAGCTCGGAGAGCTGCATGGGTGCCGCGTGGACCCGGCTCCAAAAGGACAAGGGTTCCTCTCTGGCCACGGCTCTCCCAGAGCCCCTGGCTGCGGGCTCAGGCTTTTGGCAAGGCCCCTTGAGAAGAGTAGATGCTGCAGAGGGGCCTTTCTGTGTCCCAGTGTCCCCAGCTCAGGGCCCATCAGGAGCGACTCAGTCAGTGTTGCCGTTCTGGGCCCCTCAGCACTTGCCCTGAGCTCAGTGCCAGGCCAGGAGGTCTGGGGTTCTGCCCTTACCCTGCCTCCTGTACCCCCCAGCCTGTGTGTCTGCAGCAGAAGTTCTAGAAGTCATGTGATGATCTGGTTATGTTCAGAATACAAGGCCTTAGTGCTCTCTGCCCCACATAATCAATAAGAAATAATAGTTACAACTTGCTTTTTTTTTTTTTTTATGGTACCAGGGATTGAACTCAGGCCCTTTTGCTTGCCAGGCAAGTACTTATTCCACTGAGCTATCTCTCCAGCCCTCAGCTTGCATTTATTGACTGATGACTTTGTGCCTTAAGTTTTAAGCTCTTAAATGCATTAACTAGTCAGATCTTCATACTCCAGGAGATACACACTACTATTACTACATCCCTGTGCAGGTAGTTTTCATGTGGAAGAATGAGGCACAGAGAGATCAAATAATGTACCCAAGATCACGTGATTATGAAGTGGAGACGCTGAAGCTGAAAGCTGGGCAGCCTGGCCCACAGGCCTCATCACCACAGTTGCCTGTCCCACATGCTCTTTCCTGTTCCTCTGCACTATCTTTCACAGTGGCACGGGTTGGCTCCTGCAGCTCTATATTAAGAAGCCTCCCTGTCTCCATCTCTAAGCGCTTGTCCCAGTTCTAAGACTCAAGTCACCTCTCCTAGGGAGGCTTCTTGGCTCTCAAGCAACAAGAGCTGAGTCCCCACTGTCCTCCCTTGACACCCCTCCCAGCGTTCTTTGCACTGCCTGCCAGGATCAGATCTGCAGGGTCCAGTGCCCTGTTCAGAGCAGGGTGCCTCTGTTCCTATCTGTGAGGTGTATGTCTGGAACTGGTCACTGAGGGACTGTGCAGAAGCTGGCGTGCTTGGGCTCAGGACAGATGGCTCGAGGTGGGGTGGGCATGCAGGTGGGGGCAGGTGGACACAACCAAGTCTCCCTGCCAACCTGGCTGGTGGCTCAGAGCTGGGACTTGGCCTCTGGTGGGCCCTGGTGAAGATGGGCCAGGTGCAGGAGCACAGAAGGTACTCTGGCAAAGGAGGCAGTACAGCAAGGGGAGGAAGAGGGTTTTGCTCACCTGCTGATACCAGCCCAGCAGCTTGCTAACAGGCACTTCCAAGGGCTGGTTCAGCTTCTTCTGCTGGTCCCCATTTTGAAATCCTCCTTCCTTGCAAAATCTTCACAAATTGCAGAAAATGTGTATCTGTCATTTTTTTTTTTTTTTTTTTTTTTTTTTTTTTTTTTTTTTTGTATCTGTCTTTTAAAACACTGCCACACTGCCTAGTTTGCCTAGTTAAGAACTTGGCTTTGAAAACCAGCATGTCTGAATGTGAATTCCAGATTTGCTACTTATTGGCAAGACCACCTTGGACAAGTCTCTTACTTCTGTGTGCCCATCTCCTAGCCTGTGAAATGGGGACGTTACTCAAAAGGGCACTAAGATGATTGCATGAGTTAAATCAAGTCAGTCTCAGTTCAATCTTCTCATTAGCACAGCCAGCTCAACACACCCTCCAATAGATTTAGCTGTTACTATTGTTATCATAGTAACAAATACCCCAAATACCCGTTGCTTTTTGCATGCCTGCTGTGTCCTTAGTGCCTATGCATGGCCTCCTGTCACCCTAACGTGAAGAATTTCATTCTGTCTACTTCAAAGGTCAGGAAACCGGGGCTCCATAAACTGCCCAAGGCCACTTGATTTGCAAGTGCTGAGCTAGGAACTGGGCCCAGGAAGCTGTGTCTTGCAGGAAGTATGTTCTGCCTGCCCCTGGCCCTCCAAAGAAGAGGGGTGTCCTAAGGCCTATGGCCACTTGCCAGGTCCAGGAATCTGACTCTCTGAAGTCCAGTGCAGGCTGAGTGGAAAACTGATTTCAGAGTGAATAACACTGCGCCCCCAAGCTGCACGGTTCCTGAGCGGCTGTTGCTGGAGTTGGCTCAGCACGGTGGAGGCCCTTCTCCCCGACGCTTTTTCTGTCCCGCGGTGTCTCCCGACGCTTTTTCTGTCCCGCGGTGTCTGTTTACAGACACCCAAATGTGTGTATGTGCAGGGCCTTATACTGCCTAAGAACTCTGAAGTAAGTTCCCTTTTGATTCAGCTTTTGCTTTTTGGAAGCACAACACCATGACTCTTATTCCAGTTACTTAAAAATGTGGAGCTGGCAGGTGGACTGCAGGTCTCTCATTTCTGGTCCCAAGAAAATGGATTGGAAAGGCAAAGGAACTCATTGTTCTGCCTGCTTTGTCATCGTCTGGCCTTGTTTCGCTGTGGTTCATGGCATTAAGATGTCCAGTCCTTGGCAGGGGCAGCAGAATTCATTGTTTTGTAAATGACACGTGGCATCAGCCTTACAAATGGTGAACAGCTAAGATGAATTAACTGCAACTACACAGCAAATTTTATTATTTCTAAAATGAAGCATGCCTTGACTTTCCAGAAACTTCCTGAGCCTAGAGATTGGTAAATTATGGCCCATGCTCTGAGAATGCTGATTTGAAATACTGCACTAATAACTGTCTTTCTTGCCCACAGAATTCCTCTCCCACATTGGGCTGGGCTCCAGAGACATGGTCAGAAATTCACCACTCTGGGTGTGAGTGACGTTTGATTCTTTTCTTCTTCTGTAGGCTCCTTCGGGTTTTTTCATCCTGGCATTTTGCCTAAAGGCACAGTCTTTACTCTGAGCCTAAAGACAGCTTATCTAGTGCATTTTCTGGTACCCGACAAGGAAAGACACCCTTCAAAGGCCCAGGAAAAGGAAGCCAAAGATCTATGTGAAAGAGACCCCCTTTGTCCAGGCCACCCCTCCACTGTGGAAGGCTCCTGGCCTCTGACTTATGCTGTGTTTGGCCAATGGGAAAGTCTCCCCAGAGAGAGGACAGGGAGAGAGCAGGGATCTCAGGGGGCTTGTCCCCTTGCCGTGGCTGGCTGTTGCCCTTTGCTGCAGACATCAGCGCCCTCTTGCTCGGCCTCTCTCCCTTCTTCCTGCAGGCCTACGGATAGCCATAGCCTCCAGGGCACTGCACTGTCTCTGTCATTCCTACCTTTGTGTGTGACCTCCTCCCCAAAGTCCCTACTTCCTGCTGAGACTCAGACTGGTGCAGAAGCTGCACTGCCAACCTACTGTCTGCTCACTGAGAGAGGAGCAGCAAGGGCTGAAGAACGTGCCTGGCCTAGTTACTTAAAAAAAAAATTACTGTTTTCCCCGTTCATTCTTCCAATTAGTTTGGCTGGCCAGCCTCAGAGGAAAGCTTTCTTTATCCTCTAAACAACTGAACGAAGCCCCAAGCTGCATCCTCTCCACACTGGGCTGCAGTGCCAGCTCATCTCTGCTCCAAACCTCTTTGCACCGAGGTCCCTGCCCTGGGCTTCCTGTGACCGTGGGTGGCTGGGGCAGAGCACCCACACTGCTCACGCAGGTGGATACCTTTCCTTCAGAGAAGCACTCACCCTTGCTGAGTCAAATCCATCCCAGGGCAGGCCGGTCGTTCTCAGAATGGTCACTTCTGGCATCACCCACACTCCAGCGGGCTCAGGCCTGCATCAAACAACCCGAAAAACACCACAAAGTTGTTTCTGTTCCCCCTCACGTAATCCGGGGGCTCTCGGACTGAGTAATGAGGACACCCAGTAATGAGGCAGGAAACGCTGAGGCTGTCGGCCAACAGCGGAGCGCACACATCTGGAGGGGTGGCGAGTCCATGTCACATTCTTGAATGGACTTGAACGCCATGAGGGAGGCTTTGGGCTGCTCAGGGTAGTACTCTGGGATCAGCAATGTGCAGGGAAATCGCACAGCTGAGCACCTGGGCTTGCACCCCAAAGTTCTTGCTTTCCTTTTGGTTCTCAGAGCTGTCCAATTTCCTCTGAGTTTTAGTTTCTACTTTAATTCATGTTAATAGGAAGATCAATGGAAGAGAAAAATCGAAAGATACACTCATGAAATCTGGTGGACTTAGAAATCAGCCCAGCCTCACAGATGTGGCAAAAGAAGGTCCCACGGGGAGGTACAAGTGGACTTTGCTGGCCGAAGTAGAATGGGCCACAGGGAGGCTGTTTGAGCAGCCCTGGCCAGCCTCTGCCTTTGTTCTTTGTTTGTGGAGAACAACTCAAATCTTGGCTCTACACATTGGCTGCGTGACCCTGGGCAAGTTACCCAGCCTTTCTGTGCCTATTTCCTTACGTGTAAAAATGGGGGTAAGGACGGTACCTTGCAGCATTATAGTACTTGGCTAATAACTCTAAAACTCTTAGAACTGTGCCGGCCGAAGCAAGTGCTCCATAAATGTCAAGCCTTCCCTCCTTCATCAGTGCCTGGGGAGGGCTTGTCTTGTGCTCCTCAAGTATGAAGCCTTCTTTGTGTCAGTGAGCTGGGTCTCGGGCAACTGATTGTCCTTGTTTGTGCCATAATATTGGCCTCCTCTGAGGCCCATAAGACTTTGGTGCATGTAGGCTGGGGGAGGGTGTTGATGGATTTGAGAGATGCAGGCAGGAACTTTCCTGGCTCCTCCTGAAGTGCCCCGTAGCCCACTGGGATAATGGCTCAGGTGCTGTAGAGTGTGGGGGCCAGGAGGGTGGGGAAGAGCGGACATGGAGAAAACCGGCAAAGAATTCGAGTCCTAGACAGGGGCAAGATCCTAGAGAGGGTTCTTCCTCTGAACTGGACTTCAGACCTTGCATGGCCCATGCCAGAGCTGGTGGCAAAGATCTTTTGCCAGACAGTGTAAACCTAAAAGTAGGAAGGGGCATCCTGGAGCCAGGAGGCCTGGGTTCAAGCCCCAGCTCAGCATTTTGCCTCATAAGTCCAATGGTCCCCAGTCCCTAAGGAGTTGAGAACTGTCGTGGAACTGCTCCTGGCCCAGGAAAGTGGTCAGTGAATGTCAGCTACTGTAAATATTCCTGCAGCAGAGTGCCACTAAGGACAGCTGTTGTAGATAGCAGCGTGGTTCTCAAAGATCTCCACGGACTAATCCCTAGAGTCTGTGAATAGTCACCTTACATGGCAAAGGGATTTGTCATGTGTGGTGAATGGGGATGTGGAGGTGCGGAAGTTGCCCTAGATTACCTGAGTGTAATTACAAAAGATAGAGGCAGAGGAGGGACCAGTTCAGAGTGATGTGGCCAGAGAAAGGCTGGTAAGATTGCCACTTTCAGAAGGGGCTGGGAAACAGGTTGTAGATACACACTAGATACTTGATGAGGGACTGGGGCCCTGCGTACACACTGACTTTAGTCCCCTGGGGCCCATTTCTCACCTCCACAATTCTGATGTTTAAAATCTGCATTTTCTTGAAGGGTAAGGTTTTATTTTTATTTATGTATGTTAGTATCAGGAATTAAATTCAGGACCTGGCACTTGCCAGAAAAATCTGCATTTTTCTTTTTCTTCCTTTTTTAAATTTATTTTTTGGGATTGGGGATTGAATTCAGGATCTTGTGCTTGCCAGGCAGGCGCTCATGTTGCTGAGCTATCTCCCCGGCCCTACATTTTTCTAAGATGCCTTGTTTGTGGTTGTTACAAAAGCAACAGGAAACAAACGCAGCTGCTGAACCCCAAAAGGGCAGCATCCTTGAGGGCTACTTCAGTGAAGGAGAGTTGCCAGGGAAGCGCTTATTCCACTGAGCCATCTCCCCAGCTTCTCTCCACAGCAGTTATTGAGCACCTGTAGTTTACCTGTTGTTCTTGCCCCCTGGAGATTCAGGGACCCCACACCTTGGGACTGAATGTTCCCTGAGTGTAGGCATTGCCAGGGATGCAAGACTAGGGGCAGGAGAGTCCTGGGTGAGCCAGGTGGCTTGAAAAAAAGCCTCCTGGAGAAGCTGGAGCCTCGGTAGAGCCCTGAAGGATCAGCGTCAAGGAGTTTGGATAGAGCAAGGAAGGAGGGTAAGAAGGAGGAAACACTTAACTGGAAGGGGGCCAATGAGATCTGAGTCTAGATGCTGCACTGAGTTATTTGTTCCTTCTCTACATCTCTGCCCCTTAACAGGTGTGCTCTGGGCTCTGTGGGAGTGCCTGAACAGAGAAGGGAGCAAACAGATCTGGGCTGTCTTGTGACACTGGGAGAAAAATTGGTCTTGGATGGATGACCTCCAAATGACATAGGGGGAAATTACATGCTGAAGTGGAAGACAGAGACTTTTATAATGAAGCAGGATGGTGTGGGTGGGAGAGGCACAGTGTGGGAGGGTGTGTCTGGGGTGGGCTTCCTGGAGGCAGCACCCCAGCCTCGAGCTCCCCCCACAGGATGGTCTGGACTTTATTCTCTCATTCCTGGCATTTGTTCAGTTCAGTGATTGCTTTTGTCATCCAAGTCTAATTTTCTGTAATTTATTGGATTACATAAAGGAGAAGGTGTCAGTCAGGTCAGCTGTAGTAGAATTCTCTCTCAGCTCCCTTTATAACCTAGAGAGCCAGTCTCGGGAGTGCTCTGCAGGCAGTGAGCACTAGAGTAATAGCTTTGCATAATTTCTTGTCTAATTGTCTCTTTCAAGCTACAGGGAGTACAGACTTTCCCAGTTCCGGGAGTGGATATGATTTTCTTTTAGAAATAATCTAAGTGGCCTGGTGTGATGGTGCATGCCTATAATCCCAGCACTTTCGAGGCTGAGGCAGGAGGAATGCTGCATGTTAGAGGCAGCCTGGGCTACATAGTGAGTTCCATCCTGAACTTCAAAGTGAAATTCTTTCAAAAAAAATCAAAAGGAAAAAAGAAAAGTACAACAGAATCAAGAGTGGGCTTTCCCCCTTGTCCTGGAACTGACCACTGGGGTCCAGTTGACAGTAAAAGGCACAAAGTCCGGCTCCCTGATGGGGCCTGACTCCTTCCTGTTGAAGGCAGCTAAACCAGATAGAAATATTATAGGCAGTCAGACAGTGCTAGGCCCTGAAGGAGAAAATTTGGAAGACAAGGTGACTTTGCAGCTTTGGAAGAGACAGACACTCCTGTTGTGGCCAGATCTCTAGAGGAAAGAGTAAACAAATGCAGCCACAGATTTACCTATGGATGGGCATCAGGGATTGATATTCTAAATAGGTATCAGGGGCATAGCTCAGTGGATTAAAGCACCTGTTTAGGCAGAGCATAGCAGTCAGGGGTTCCATCCTGGTGTGCCATCTGGCTGTGCCCCAGGGTGCGCTGAGACTGTGATTGAGACTGGGCGTGGTGGTGCGCACCAGTAATCCCAGCAGTTGGGAGGCTGAAAATAGAATCACTATGAGTCAGATCTGCATAGTGAGACCCTGTAGACCTTGTACTAAATACATTAAAAAATAAATAAACAAATAGGTATCAATCACCTTGAAAAATCCAGGAAGAGCCACTAACCAACAAGAAGAGACCCTGTCCCATATTCATGCCTGCTTGCTACATGACTCTCTTCCCCATTTGGTACTGGATTTAATCAGTTTTACCTGAGCAATGGTGCTTGTAATCTCATTGGTTGACCATAATTTTGTCCCACCTCATGCCCACCTAAGCAAGTTCCCATCTTATCTACCTTAGACCCACCTCACCATATGGTTTTGCTCTCTAAAAATCCAAGAAACCCCAGATTCCCAGGCAGCCCACTCAGGTCCCCCCTTCTGTCTGACTCTCGGACAGGTTTCTTTCCCCCAGTACTCTGCTCTTAACCTCCATTTATACCTACAATTCATTCTTTGGGTTCAGAGAACACGAACCCAATCCCAGGTACCTTTTCAGGTTTGGAGTTTCATTTCCCTATATCATTCCTACACCAGGCACCACCACGCCCAGTGTCCACCCAAGCACGTGCACGCGCACGCATGTGCACGCACACACACTTGCAAAACTGTAGGGGCTGGGTTTAGGTAGAGAGCAGCTGAGAGGCAGGGGATTCAGGATTGGTACCCAAGGGGCTGGGGAGGTTAGGGCCTCTGCCCAGGGCTCTCAAAGCGATCCAAGACTGGCAACTGATGAGTTGTAAGTTCCTGTTCTCTGAATCAAGAATACCATATTCAAAGAAAAACGTGCACATCAAAGAAATGGGCCTTGAAAGGCTGAGGTTTTTGAAACTGATTTTCTTTTCTTTCTTTTTTTTTTTTTTTTTTTTTGTCTTTTTGAGACAGGGTCTCACTATGCAGTTCAGGCTGGCCTTAAGCTCACTTTGTAGCGCAGGCTAGTCTCGAATTCACAACAATCCTCTTGCCTCAGCCTTCAGAGTGCTGGGATTACAGGCATGCGCCACCACGCCCAGCTTTTTGAAACCGATTTAAAAGGAAAAACCACATTCTGACAACACTCCGACAACGACACCCACTAGGATTGGTGGGTAATGAGCAAGGAAGGGCCAGGGTCTGGAGGATGCGCAGGTGGAAGGTCAGGGCTGGCCTCTCTGGAAGAGGTGACTCCAACCTGAAGCAGAGCAGAGCTTCACACAGCAGGCGCTCTGTGCTTGGCGGGTCTCAGGGACTGCTCCTTGGCCCAGGCATAGTGAGGCGGCGCCTTAATTTGATTCTGGTAGCGAACATGACCAGGTTGCTCCCTCTCTAACCTCACTGGATGTCCCTGAAGGGTCCTTTACCTCCTCCCCAGGGTCCTGGGTAGTGTTGGGCTTCTGAGACCTGCCCCACCCTGGTCTGCTGTACCCTGAAATACAACCCAGGTAACGACACACCGTTAGGTGGCTGATCCATCCACCTGGATCCTAGAATACAGGGACCTACTTGCCAGGCGGCCCCTCCCTCAAACTTCCCCCAAAGCCTTTAATCTCGTGAATGGGTTTTGAACTTTCCACCCTCAGGGCCCCCAGGAAGAACACTCTGGGAGGCCCTCGCTGAAAGTCAAGCTTCCCTCCCCTCCCGTGCTTTTCGCCTGGCTGCCTGGCTGTGGGCTGCGCGCTCACCCGGCTCACTTTCCCCGGCTCACTTTCGGAGATCTCAGGGGCCTGGTGTCAGGGCCAGCGCACCACTGGGCTCCTGTCGCCTGTCCAAGCTGAGCTGCTCAGGCTCGATCGATCGTTCCGGTGTGAGGATGCAAGGGAAAGCAGGTCACCCGGGGTGGACTGGCACGCAGGGCACCCTCCACCCCAACCTTGTCCAGTGCTAGGGCTCCGGAGGGCGCGGCCTTGGCAAGGGCTGAGCTGGCCTCTTTTCAGGGCACCAGGAGCTTGGAGGAGCCCTGAGGGTCTCAAGCCTGGGAATTCCTTTCCCCACCTATGGGGTCTCTTTGTGGGGCAGGGAGGTGGACTGCGGGTCGCTCCTTTTGCCTGTGCCAGCTCAGACTGAAGTTTGATAGATGAGCTCTGAACTTGGAAAGAGGACAGCTGAGCTCAGACACAACTCCCTCCCTCACCAGGCGTCACATCACTCCTGCAGGGACCCTTGTCCCCGCCCTTGGGCTCTGGCCAACCTCAGGCTGCCCGCTCACGTGGAGCCCAGTGCCCTACTACACTTTTGGCCCAGCTCCCTGAAGAAGTCTAAGGCCTGAGAAGCTGGAGACAGCTGTCAGACAGCCCAGGTGGCAACGACACCGTGTGCCCAGTGTGGCAGGGCAGCACGGTGGATGCGGGGAGTCCTACCCCAGCCTGCAGTATCTGACACTTAGAACCTGGTCCCTTTGTCCCACCCACTTTCTGGCCACTCTAGAAGGCAGGAGAAGGAAAACTAAGGCACCACAGCGTCTGCCTATCTCCACATCCCAGCTGGATGGTGAAGTGCCACGCGGACCTGCCTCCCTCGTCTTCCTTTTTTGGCCCTTCTGTCTCCTGTCCCTCAAGTGTGTGTGTGTGTGTGGGGGGGGTTCTGTCTTGTGGAGCAGATTAGTGAGTTTCCAGGAATTTTTGCAGCCAGTTATTTACAGGACCATTATTAAAAAGGAATTTATGTGAACGTATAAGCAAATAACTTACTAAAAGTGAAAGTCATACTGAAATATTCAGTGCTTCTATTTTACTATTCTTATGCCTCGGGGATATTGACACCATCACATCTGGATGGAGGGGAGGTTGTATGGTCCCCTCCCCAGCCAAGGCACTTCACTCTGCAGCTTGAAGCCAGCCGTGCAAAGTATATATTTATATACTTGCATATATATTTGCCCACAGAAATGGGCAAATGTTACATTCAGGGTTTGATTTGTGCTTTTAAGTCTTTCAATTTAAGACAGCAATAGAAAAAAAATGTTAATATAAATTTAAAAGTGGGTAATATATATATATATATATATATATATATGAATATGAATTATATCACAATTTTAAATAAAACATGTCATATAAGGGCATGACAGTGTGAATAGCACAAAACTGAGGGAACGTTTGTCCAGCATTTAGAAACTACTTGATTCATCAAAGTCAAGCATATCATCATGAAGTCTACACAGGTTTTTGACTTGTTTCCCTTTTATCTGTCTCGGTCACACAGAAAACATTAACCAACATTCACACTGGGACTGTGGCCACTTGTCATGCATAGGCTGCATGGACCGATTAGCTCCAGGTATAAAAGGGTGGCAGAAATCAATAGGCTTATGAGGATCAATTGGTTGTATTGATTTTACAATGAAATGTATTATACAGTGTACGCTGTTCCACATCCCTTCTATGAATAGTTTGTAGGTATGCCCGCCCCCAGCAAGAGCCAGGGGGCTGAAGTGCATGCCCTGCCCTTCCCAATTTCCTAATGTTCTCTCCAAGGAAGCCCCTTTTAGTCTATGGATGATCTCAAGTCTTTCAGCAGCCAGATTTTACTCAAGACATAGGTATGAATATCCATCATCATGAGGCACTTAAAGACACCCACTCATCATCTGAACGCAGAGGGTAAGGTCTGAGACTCGTAGGGCTGTGATGTGGTGCCTCCGGCCAGTGACCCACGGTGCTGTCATCGCCTAGGATTGGCTGTGGTCTCAGGGTTGAAGGCAGCTGATGGAGTCATGGATGGGTGCTGCAAAGATGGAGGGAGATGTCCAAGGAGTATCAGGGTAGGGCTGGCGAGAAGGGAGACGGAGGCCCAGTTCCAGGAGGGTGTGAGCCAAGTGTTGGACACCCTGAGCTGCAGGGGACTCTGGGACATCCAAGCTGGACACACACAGGTGTAGTTCCAAAGAGGCTGGGGCTGAAGATGGTAGTCTGAAGCCTTCTGGGATGTCAGTAATTAGAGGTGTCAATGTGCACCAGCTTGTCCAGGGGCTGAGGGCTGGTGAGCGGCCTGGGTGTGTCTGGAGATGAGCCCTGATGAGGCTGGGTGAGGCTGCTACCTGGAGGCCCAGGGAGGGTGCTTCTGAGAAGGTCATTTAGGGTGAGTGCATCAACACTATGGAAACTTGCCTTGGCCAGGGAACGTGGGCCACTGGTGACTTCAGCAGATGTTCTCTTGCTGGCAGGCCCCAGGGTCCTGAGCAACCTTCAGAGAGTCAAGCTGAGGTGTCCCAACAGGAGGCAAATTCCACGTGCCAAAGGGATCCAGCTGGGATGGGAGTATAGCTCAGTGGAACAGCCTTGCCCAATTTGCCTTGCATGTGTGAGGCCCTGGGTTCAATTCCCAGTATGGAAGAGAGGGGAATGGATTTGACTTATGCTGACTTAAATGCAACACGGGGAGACAGGATGCAGGTGGTGGGGATTTGTATAAGAAGCTTTGCTTTTCACTTCTGCCATGGTCAGGTGTGGGGTAGGGCACATACCTACTGGCAAAGCCAGCCATGGGCTCCAAGGTCGAGAAGGAGAGCCGGGCACCCAAGCAGGGAGCTTGAGCTCTCTACAGCCTGTTCACCGCTGCCAATTACATGCAGTGAGGAAAGCGAGGACTCACTTCTGTTCCATTCTGTTTTATTACAACCCTGCCCTTGTGTTCCCGAACAAATGGCTATTTAACACACAACCCGAAATACATCTACAATGGATCTTGTTAACATTCAAGTCTCGTTTCTTCCTCATCCCATTAAATCCAAAGGGAAAAACAATCTTTTAATAAAGTCAATAGGTTTAGTCCATCCAAGGAAAAGCACCTTTATGATAGGAAGCTAAATGTCGGGAATCTAACCAAATACACAGAGCAGCAGGTAAGATTCCCGACAGAAAAGAAATGACTCTCTATAGAACATAAATAGGGGCCCCCCATATATAAATTTTACCAGTGTATACATACATAAGTAATATATTAAAAAAATTTGGTTTCTACTCTGGAGTTATTCAGAAATAAATCAACAGCCCACCTGCGACAGGGGAAGCTGGATGCTACAGCCATGTCACAAACCAGGCACCTTCCTTGAGGACAGGCCTCCCCGCTGGGTGCCACACTTACTGGGCCACGGCTGTCCCTCTGCCTCCTGCCACTGACCCTGCATATCCAGTGTTTGCAGAAAGCTGTCACAGAGGTTGTGGAGTCTGGTCTCTGAGGCCACTGTGCAGAAGCCTAGAGGGAGGCAAGTGTCCCAGGCCACTTCACAAGGGGCCTTGAAGGCTGCCTTCGGGAGTGTCAACCCTAGGACAGGATGGCAATCTCCTATTTCGTTTCTTCTCTAGTTTTTAAATCAGCTCTTGACGAGCTCTGTTCACAGCCCTCTAGAGTAGTTTGGCAAGTTTGGGCTTCCCCTGGGATCTAATGGCTTTCAGGAGGGAATAGGACTTTCCAGAGCCACCAGGTGAACCCACCTTGTGAGCATGACCCTGATGTGTGCATGTGCACATGTATGCCTTAATGGAGGTCAGCAGGTTGCCTACGAGTGTTCTACCAGGGCCCACTCAAATAGTGTCTGCTTTGGGGTAAGTGGGTTTTATCATTGCATTCTAAGTGGTCCCCATGCTAAGTGGATTTGTCAAAAGACACCAGCTACTGGAAGCTGTAGACACAGAAGACGCGACCTGGGAGTGTTCCCCTCAGGACTTGGCACAGTGCTTTCATCTACAAGACAAATGGGACAGTTGTGTGGGAACCCTTCCATTCTAAACCCCTTCCCGGCACCATGGACACAAATAGGAGGAAAGACCTCAGGATCGGAGGCCTCATCAGTAGTTTAGGGTTCAGGAGCTGCTGATGCACGAGACAGTCACACACAGCCGTACTCATACCACACGGTCTGCTGGTCCCCGCCTGGCTCCGGGGATGCGGGGGTGCTCTTCAAGCTGCCTCCACGGCTGAAATCCTCATGGGGAGCCAAGTCAGGCGACCTACCAGGGCTCTTGGTCAAGAGCCCCTCGGTGTGGCCCGGCCCCTGGTTCTTGTCTCCCTCTGAGAGGCTGAGCCCTGCCCGGACAGGGGCAATGGCGGCCACCTCCCCACAGTGTGGAGGCATTCTAGGCTTGGTCCTGGAGGCTGCGGCTGCAGCAGGTGAGAAGTGCTGGGAGCTGCTGCCACTGCCACCTGCAGTGGTGGCAATGGCTGGGACTGTGGCAGACTGCTGCAGGGGTGCCAGCCTCTCCTCTTTTGGGGGGGCCAATGAGAAGCGCCTGGTGTCTGGAGGCCGGCTGCGGGGCCCTGGGCCTTTGCAGGGGCCATCAGCCTTGCCTGCCAGGGGGGTCCGCTCCCGTGCCAGGCCGTGAGAGCTGGGAGGCACAGGGCTCTGCAGGCTGTGGCTGCCTGTCTCTCTGCCTACGGAGGCCTCAGGAACCCCCAGCTTCTGAAGGGATTCTTGTCTGCAGGCCTCTGGCCCACTGGCCCGGAGAAGGTCGGCAGAGGCCAGGCTGTAGGCACGGCTCAGGGATGCGCTCCGGCTGGCAGGGGTATGGGAAGCAGGGGACACAGTGGCTTGCCGGGGTCTGCCCAAAGACAGACTCTGCGGGGGCTGGACCTGTTTTGGGGAGGCTCCTGTGGGAACCTCTGCCTCAGCCGGTCTGAAGTTCGGCTTCACATAATGCCCAGGCTTCAACTGTCTTCCCTCAGAGGTGCTGATGGCTGTCTTGACAGTGGGAGCCACGAAGCTCATGGGCATCTTTGTGCCCTCTTTCCTGGCAGGAGGTCCTGGTGGGCCTCCAATGGCAGGGGGATCATTGGCCTTTCGGAAGTAGTCACTTAGCAGATCATCCCGACAGCAGGGAGTGTCCTACAGTGGAGAGAGGTAGAGTGGTAAGTGAAGGCCTGCAGGTCCTGGGAGCCTCCTTGCACTGGGTGCATTCCTGTCCCTGCCCAGGTCTCCAGCACAAGGCCCCAGAGGCAAGCGGAAAGAATCCCGGGAGGCACCAGCAGCGCTAACTTTACAAATAAGGACACAGGCCCAGAAAGAGAAGGTGTTGGCCACACTGGCTCAATCTGTTTCTCTTTTTTCCACCAGGCAGAGCAACAGCTACAAAGCTACTGCTGTGACTGGGACTCCAACTGGCCCAGGAACATCATGAGGACAAGGACAGACCTGTGCCTGGCGAGCCAGAATGCTCTCTCATGCTCTGAGAAGGATGAGGCAGGTAGAGGGGGAGGGATGTGGCGGGGAGCCCCAAGGGCAGAGGGCAGGACAGCAGGGACATCGAGGAGGCTGAACGTGGGAAGGAGAGGCACCAGGACAGGTTGCTGCCTTGGCTCTGCCTCCCTGGCCCAAAGAGCAGGCAGGTGTCCTTCACCCCTAGCCTAGAAGCCAAGGTCTGTGACTCCATTCAGCCCCTCCCAGCATAGCAGAGGCGAGAAACAGGCAGAGCAGCATCCTGAGGCCGACAGGCAGGGAGTGAAGGAAACGTGCAGGCAGGGTGTGAGGTCAGAGGCTGCCCACTGATGGAGTGGGCAGATCCTGGCCTGCTGGGACCTGCTGGGGTGCTCCTGTGTAGCGGTCTGAGCCTGCCAAGAGCTTGCCCATGAACATAGCTGACGAGGGGCCTGACAGCACTGTGTTATTGTAGATTCCTGGGGCAACCAGTTGAGAGCTGAAGCCCGACACCCACAGGCACGGACACCCACGGGCACGGACACCCACAGGCACGGTGGATCACCATGGTGACACACTAAAGCACTCTTTAATTCTCAGAGCAGCCCAGGAAGGTGCTGTGAAGGTTATACAAAACTACCTGTGATGCTCAGACTTACGTTCTATGGGTCAAGGGTGCCAGGAATCTAGAGGAACGGATCAGGGGTTAAAGCCAGGGCTGTGTGGCACCAGGGCTGTTCTCAACACTCACTGGCATCTCTCTACACACTAGTTTTTTTAATTCACTCATAAGAATTGCACATTACGGGGCTCGGTGTGATTCCATGTGTGTCTACGATGCGTAGTGCTCAAGCCAGGTAATTCCCAGCTCCTTTTACATCAAGTGTTTGTTCCTTCAGAGCCTTCACATCTTCTAGCTCTTCTGCTATGGGATCCCAGAACGTAGCTGAATTTGCTGTCCTCTACCCACCCCCTTTCCTGGCCATCACCAAACACTTCTATGACACCAATGTTCAGGTTCCTACAGACAAGTCAGAATACACTCAAGTCCTTGACACGTGCAGGAGACCATGCTTTCGGGCCACCAAGGAAGCCCCAGCACCATTAACACTCGGGGGTCAGGGACACGTGGGGAGCCCTGTCATCATTTCTCCAGTTAAGAGGCACTGTCTGCCTCAGGAGCCTGCGTGTGGAGGGCAGGAGTGTGGGTCAGGGGCACACAGTGCATGAGGCCAGTGGGGACCAATGTCCTAGGGAGCGAGGGGGATGAGGATTACATAATGGCTGAGGTTTGAGACCTAAGTGACTTAACAGAGACTGAGCATCGTGGCGCATGCCTATAATCCCAGCTCTTGGGAGGCTATAAACAGGCAGATCACTGCAAGTCTGATCTACTAGTGAGACCCTGAACACCCTGTAGACCCTTCCCTAAAATACAGGGGGAGAAAAAAAGTGATTCAGCTGGGGCCAGGGTGCTCACTCTGTAAACATCCTGAGCTTGTGGAAGGTGGAAAAGTAGATCAGAAGACGGTGTGGGCAGATGGCCGGTGTATTGTATAAGGGAGAAAGAGAGGCCTGCCCTCTCCTACTCCTTGCTCTTGCTGTTTTGCTGTCTTCTGTCACCTTGAGCTGCTGCTCTCTGCCACGTGCTACCCTGCCTTGAAACCAACTGATCCACAAACTGTGAGCTAAATAAACCTTTTCTTTCTTAAGGTATAAAAGGAACCAACCCAAGCCATACTGTATGTTTCCTTTCTGTGGCAACTATGAGGTTTTCTAGGCAATGGCAACCAGCTGATGCACTGGTTCACGTTGCTTTTCTTTTCTTTCTTTCATTTTTTTGGCAGAATCGGGGATTGAACTCAGGTTCTTGCACTTGTCAGGGAAGCGCTTATTGCACTGAGCCATCTCCCCGGCCCTATTTGAGTTGTTTGTCGACAGCAGGCACTGTGTACCCTGCCTGTACACAGCAGGTGCTCAATAAATAAATATCTAATGAACAGCCCTCATTGGTAGTCTCTGTATCCCCAGGTCCTATAAACTCCAGGTCACAGTTTATTACCGGATCAGATAAAGTCCAGGTGTGTTTATTTAAGGAAGGTGAGAAAAATAAAAAAAGGAGAGTGAAATGGAAAGAGGGCAGTATTCAAGCTTGCCATTGTCATTCAAACAACGTGAAGTCTACTGTTCATCTTACTGATTTCAGACGCAGAGGGAGCATACAGCAGCAATATTACGCTGCCCAAAGTGGCGGCGGGGGGCGGGGGTGTCCATCACTGGGTGGACTTGGGGGTGCAGGGCACAGAGCAGAGGTTAACACGGGGCTGGCTTGCTATCTGCTCTCTTACAGCCTGTGAACTAGAAGGTTTTTTATTCCCAAATTGCTCAACAAAAAGTAATGTCAAACTGGGTGTGGTGTGGTGGTGCATGCCTGTAAACCCAGCACTTGGGAGGTTGAAGCAAGAGGATCGCTGTGGGTTTGAGGCCATCCTGGGCCACACAGTGAATTCAGGACCAACATAAAATAGTGAGACCCTGTCATAACATAAACAATATAAAACAAAACTAAAACTAAAACTAAATTAGACCAGTAGTGTAGTCTACTGATAGAGCCTCTGTCCCAGCCTGCGCAGGACCCTGGGATAGATTCCCAGTACCACTTAAACAAACAAAAAAGAACAAATGAATGGAGACTTCGTGACATGAAATTCAAACGCCAGCGTCCACAACACAAGTTCTGCTGGGCAGCCACCAGTCTGCTCACTCATGTGTGGACAGTACGTGCTTTTCCTCTGGGGGCACTGCAGAGCGCCAACAGAACCACAGGGCCCAAAACTCTAAAGCATGTGCCCCGTAGCCCTGCAAAGGCCCTTGCAGGTTGTCGATCCCTGCTGGAGAAGCTGCCAGGAATGAGGCAGTCAGAGCTCTGCCAAGAAAACTGGTGAGACCCTGACCTGCAAGTGGACTTCCAGCCACGTCCATCCCTTGGTGTGGGTGTTGATCCTGCTGGCTCCCCATGCAGCCCCTGTGGTTTGGGGGGCCAGGGGTGCTTTGCAGGTCTGCGCATCTTGCTATCTTGCCACAGCGCTGCACCAGGCCTCCCCTTGCCAACCTCCCCCTTTTTTTAAATGTATTTAGTACAAGGTCTACAGCGTCTCTCTATGCGGACTGGACTCAGTGACCCTCCTGTTTTCAGGCCCCAAAAGCGCTGGGATTACAGGTGCGTACCAGTAGTCTTAGGGGCTATCTCAGTGTACCCCAGGGGCGGGGACTGTGCTTGTGGTGCCAGGGATCAAATCCAGGTCCCTGTGCCTAAGTAGGTGCTTTAATCAGCTGAGCTACCTGGCTGGCCCTTCCCATCCCTTTCTGATTGCAGTCTGGAGTCAGGAGACAAAGAGGGCCTGCCACTCACATGGGTTGGGGAGCTGCGGTTACTCTCCTCCAGGAATTCCTCCAAGGTGACCATCTCGCTGCTGGGGGAGGCTGGGCAGGGCCGCACCCCAGGGAGTGCTGTGGCCGGGCCCCTCTTTTGGGCAGCCTCCTGGGGGACACTCCCATTCCAGGGCGGGGGGCACTCATGGTGGCCGAGGGTGCTGTGTCCCAGGGTGCCTGGGTCCCTGCTTGGGATCAGGTCTTCACTGCTGAAGCTCTCCGAGCAGCCGTGGAGCTGGCTGGAGGAACCTGGGTAGAGATGGGTGTGCTCGTCAGTGTCGGGTCCCTTGGGCACTGGGACTCCAGAAAACCCAGCCAGCCCCCCGAGATTCTGAATGTTCAAGGACTCTGGGATCCTTTCAGTACTTCCTTTTGGCCTTTAAAAGCAAATTAACATGAAATGAAACTTAAATGTAAGAAAGTTTTAGAAAGAAATTCTACCTCCCGAGACTACTAAGTTTTCTCTTGGGTCACCAAATACTGAACCTGGAAGTGGAAAGTGTTTGTACTGAGGTGGGAACCATATATTGGAGTGCACGCTCTGAAAAACACAGGTGGCCACATTACTTCGCATGTGTCCCTCACACTGAGGCCACACACACCTCCTCTGTATCGTTCTGATTTTAGTACCCGTGCTGCTGGAGTAAGCATTGACATTTAAATTATCAGCAGCTATTAAACTCAGTAGTCCTCAACCATTCATTATGAGCTAATGTGTACCTACTACATGCTAGGTCAGTCGACAGCAAGCCTTCTAGAGCTTTCAATGACACCAACAGCCCGCTGTGCCATGGTGCCACAGGCTTGCCACCACTGGGCTAGATGCTCTACCAGGGCCATACGGAGGCTAAGAAGAAAATCTTTTTTTAAGAGTTTACAGGGTGAGGGACATAGTTCAGTGGTGTAGCACCTGCTTGGCAAGTGTGAGGGCCTGAGTTCAGGTCCCCAGGACCAAGAACAGTGAGTGAGAGAGAGAGAGAGAGACAGACAGACAGAGTCTGAGATTACAGTCCCAGGGAAAGAGGGCACATGACAGCATACATTCTTCCAAACACACAGGGCTCACTCATTTATGAAGACAGAAGATTACAGCCCAAATCAAAGCCTAAACTTTACAACACTTAAAAGAATCAAAGTCATCTCTACTTTTCCTCTGATCACAGTGGGAAGGCCAGGAAGATGTAGCCCACACAGCTGTGAATTGCCCATGTCCTCAGAGCAGACGGCAGAAATGATCTGAAGTCAAATCCCTTCAAAGTCCCCAGTCTGCACTTGAAGTCACTCTGTGTGTCCTACCCATGCTTCATGAGTAGTGCTGGTCTCCCTGAGTCCAGGCCTCTAGAGTCCTGTTGACCAGTTTTTAAGCTCTTAAGAATCACATGAGCCCAGAGCCAAACATCTCTGGATAAGCATTTAAAGGACTCCGGGGGGGGGGGGGGGCGGTAGCCATACCTTTGAGGCTCAGAGGTGAGCTGTTGCTGGACGGGTTTCTGCTGCTCTCCAAGCTGCTTGGCTGGGACACTAAGAGGAAATGGTGACATTTAATGTAAGAGGCTGTGGACCATGGAGACCCCAGGGGAGAGCATCTCTTCTGAGAAGAGCAGGCTGTGGATGACCAGCAGCTTTGGCTATCAGTCTCCACTGGGTATAGGACTGCAGTTGAAAACAACTTCAGCATCAAAGGAAATCTCCCCGAGCCCAGCACAGAAAGCAGACAGAGGACTGCTCTGGGTAGACCAAGGGTCATGGTGGGGGTGGGGGTGGGGGTGGGCAGGCAACCAAATTATTACAGTTTTCTGGGACACAAGTGACCAGCCCCTTCCAAGAGAGGGACAGGTGCTGTTCTGGGCAGTCTGTGGACATGTGGACACATCTAATGATGTGCCTGTGCGTGGGGTGGCACCCCTGCAGGTGACCACAAGAAGGGGTGCTGGGACTACAGGACGAAAAGGAGCAAATGCTCCTCCTGTTTGCCACTGTCAGCTCCTCTGTGTCACTTGCCTCAAAGTTAGATCTGTTCTGAAGGGAAAACTCAAGACTTACGTGGCGAATGTGCAGGGCACGCTGCCGTCTTGGCTGCCGTGGGTGCTGCCCAGGCGGGCATGCTCAGCACCGCCCTCTGCAGACCTCGGGAAGGTGGGTGCCACCCCCTGCAGAGGGCAGGTCAATCCTGCCAAGGCAGCAGACCTCTCGGGCTTGCTCCTCTAGCAGCCTGCCCCAGCCACAGTGTTCTATCCTGCTGGTCCTGAGCCCCTGGAGGCCCAGGACAATGTTTCCATCATCCCGCAAGCCCAGCCCAAGCAGGTGTTGGGCAGTAGACCCTTGGGGGTCTTCTACCCGCGAGAAGAGCTGCTCAGGTTTCCCAGGTCTGAGGGGCACCCAGTTCCCAAGTGCTCAGGGGCTCTGCAAACGGCAGCCTAAACAAATGGTGCTTGGGGAGGAGCCAAAACAGACTTGGGGCTCGGGAACAACAAAACAGCCATGAGGCCCAATGCATATCTCCCGGGGGAGAAAGGCCGTTATGTGTCACAGGGAAATGGTGATACCAGTCAAGGCCCCCAAACATCACTGCACTGCAGATCCTGTCCCTTCCCTCTTGTGACCAGAGAGGCTGTGGACGCTGACACCTTGGGAAGCCCCTAGTCACAGGGTGAGATGTTCAAAGCGAACAGGGCAGCTTCCTCCTGCCATGTAGCCTCTTCTCAGGTGAGGACCAAGGTCTCCCAAGGCAGTAGTCTCGCTGCAGAGCCTGTGTTTACTCAAGGAAATCCTGTCTAACTTGGGTGCACCGAGGTCAGCATCTTCACACTTCAGACACAGCAGGCAGGGGAGGGGATCAACCTAGCTCCCACATCCACTGCCAGTGCCTCTGACATATGCTGAACCCAATGTAAAAAAATGTAAGAAAAAACATTTTTAAGGATTATTTTCCTAGCCTTCTAGGTTGCTTTTCAAAAACTGAGGGCTGGTATAGCTCTGTTGAGTGCCTACCAAGCATGGTGAGGAAAATGGGTTCAGTCCCTACCATAAAGAAGGAAGAGACAGAGAGAAGGAAGGGGAAGGGGAGGAAGGACAGGAGAGAGAGGAAGGGGAAGGGGAAGGGAGGGGGAGGAAAAAGAAGGGCCCGAAAGGCAGAGGAAGAGGGAGAGCCTAACCCAAAGCAACCTTTAAGTTCTGAGGAGGCTGGAGTCATTACTGTTTCCTCTCCTACAGAACTTCACAGTACCTTAATTCAAAAGACATGTTTGAATTCTAATATTTTCTAAGACTTACTATAGCCCAGAGCTGCCCTGGGCAGATAAAACCCAAGAGTACAATGAGGGGTCTTCCTGAAAGTGCCGTTCCCTGTGTGAGGGGCACCTTAGTGTAGTGGCATCAGAGCTTCCAAATCCAGGCTGCTAGAGGCACCGGAGGGGTGCCAGCAGGGGCAGGCGTCAGGCCTCCGGGTAGGACAGAAGCAGGAGCCAGGAGATCCTGGGAAAAGTTCCATGGGCCAGAACCTGCCCTGGGACTCCAGCCTAGGGGACCCCCGCGGGGCCACTCACTGTGCTGCCTGTTGTGGGCGCCTTTGGGCTCCAGGGACGGCTCGCAGAGGTTGTCATCTGAACTGCAGCCTGCAGGAGGAACACAGTGGGTGAGCCACACCGACGCCTGTGTCATTCACCAGCAACTCTGCCTGTGCTGCACAGCCGGTGGTGACCCTGAGACAGCCCACGTGGTGGAAATGTCCAGTTCTAAGGGAGATGAAGGGCAACGTGGGCAGGGCCTTGGGGACCTGCTTTTTTGTATCCTCTGTTCATTTCTTAGCTTTGAAGAGGAGAAAGGCTAGCATCCTCACTCCACGTCACTTCCCCCATATGAGGACCTGAGATGGTGTGATCTGAACTAGAGACCAGGCACAAGGAAGTGAGGCCACCCGTGGGGACACCAGAGGTCAGTTCTGCAGGCAGCCCTGCACCCCAAGGTTCTAACTAGACAGACCCAGGAATCCACCCACAATACCTGGCCAAGGACCGGGGGGTCTCCACTCTGGCAATGACTCTCAGGAACGGGAGACTCCCAAATGCAGGGGCCTGGTCTGTGTCACCTTTTGGTTTTGCCCAATGGATAAACCTGTGCATGTCCAAGGCTTCTAGAGTTCAGAGTGCCTTCACTGGGAAAAACCACCTTCTTCTTCCAGAGGTGCGACACCCACAGTCAGGACGGGGGCAGGGCAGAGTCACCTTGAACTCCTTTAGCAGTTTCTTTCCTTGCAAATTCTACACTGTCTCGTCTTTTCCCATCTCAAGCATTATCTGTCTTTAGTCTTATTTAAATCCAGGTGCACACCTGACCCCGCTCTTTCACTAGCCTCCAGTTCTTGTTCACGGGCACAGCAGCTTCTCTTATCTGTGCTCCGTGAACTCTGGGTTACTCCGGGTGCCTTCAGCCTTGGTTCTGCTCTCTCTCTGGGGCTGCACAGGCTTTGCTGGCTAATGCTGACTGAGCCACTCTACTCTTCAGCTCCTGAGATTACTCAGAGAACTTCGCTCTCGTACCTGAGCACCTGAATGTGCACAGCCCCAGACGTCCTCAGAGGCAGGAGCCCTATAAACCCTCCCCCATCGTGTTCGCACAGGGCTACAGCTTTGTCAATGGACTTCCAGGCCAGACACCTGCTCTGGAGAAACCTCTTCCGGGTTCCCAGAGTCAGGGGACAAGGGCAGTCTCCTGGCTTCAGGCTGCACCCTGGTGCTCAATCCCACTTGGGCCACTCGCTGCAGAGAGGGCAGAGGAGGTGCTGAGCTCTCTCCATGACACTTGGGCTCCTGGTGGGCGACTTGTCCCCAGGGCCTGGCTGGTGAGCAGAGCTAAGGTCTGCAGCTGCACCTGCGATAACCACGACCACCACAGTGTGGCTCCTCCACTCAGACTCAGTGGCTCCCGCTTGCCTCAACTGGGGTCTTCAGGAAAAACCCAGGTCTGAGTTACCCCTGCGGAGGGGCCCACACTCACCTTTGGTGCGACTTGAGTGTGGAGGCACGGGGGTGGTGCTGGAGGGGGGCACTGTGATGGCTGAGGTGGAACAAGTCCGGGAGGCCAGCTCTGCGGGCCGGGGCTTCACGGCTGGGTCTGTGGAGGCCTCGGTGTGGTCCAGGCTGCTTCCGTGTGGGGACCCTCGCTTTGGTTTTAGATCCCCAGGGCCTGGGGCGGAAGAAGACACTGAAAAATGAGGCTGACAAAGCTGTGCGCAAGTAGGGCGAGCACACTGAGCCCGAAGCAGAAGTAGCACGCACACGGACCACAAAAGCTGGGTGCCATCCCTCCTGGCCCAATGCAACAGGGGCCTCAGCTTGGTTCAATCCCTGAAGGCCATGGTGGCTCCAGGGTGGGTCAGACCGCCAGCCCAGGAGAGTTCAAGATAAACCCAGCTCCGGCAGAGTCCGACACAGGGTCCTGCTCCCCTGAGCCCCAAGTCATGACTGCTCTGCTTAGGACGGAGCCCAACCTGAGCCCCACATGCTAAAGGAAGCCCCCCAGGGTTCTTGAAAGAAGTCTACTGCCAGCCTCTCAATTGTCTTAATCTTCCAAAAAGTGAAGCCCAGATCTCCACACTGTGAAAAGGACCATAAGAAAACACTTTACCTTGCATCCTAGGCTACTGTGCAATGATGACTTGTCTACCAAGAACATATTGTCAAATTTCTTGTCAAAATTAAGTAAAATTATATAAAAAAAAAAAAACTATTAAAGAAAAGCAAGTAGAAAGAGGATCGGTACTTCAAATATAAGAATATGCTGAGCCCCCTAGCAGGTGACAAAGCATTTTGTCACCCCACTGCACAACCCCCAAAGGGCCAGGAGTTTTAGGGAGATTGCGGCTCCTGTAAACTGGGCCGCCTGCCCTGTTGGCCTCTCAGAATCTGGGCTCACTGCACTCAGATCCTGGATCTGAAATGGAGATTTAGATTTGTTTTGTTTTTCTGAGACAGGGTCTTCCTTGGTAGTTTAGGCTGTTCCCAACCTCTCAGCAATCCTCCTGCTCAGCCTCCCAAGTGCTAGGATTACCGGCATGTGTCACCAGGCCTGGTTGGAAAAATTTGGATTTCTGAAAGACAACCTTGATGAGAAGCAAGATTCAAGTCTGGTGGAATGAAGCTACACAGGTCACCGGGGGAGGGGGGGGAGGTGGAGGTGGAGGTGGGGGAGGGGAAGGGGAGGGATGGAAACGGGGATAGCAGGGGAGTGGAAACAGGCAACAGGCAGCATGAGCAGGCCGTGCACGTGGGCAGGCAGGCGGGCGGGCGGGCAGGCGGGCAGCACAGTTCCGACAGCATGTGAGGGCAGGGCCCAGGGGACCAGGCCCTAGGCACCCAGGGCTCCCAAGCAAGGGTCATGAGATGGAGCCACCAGGAGGTTAGCCAACGGCAACACGTTCAGAGTTACGGGTTTATTTTTATGGTTACTTGCTTTTATGGTGACATTTGTTTTCTTTTTACAGCAAGGTACTGACAATAACCCTTCTTTTTTTCAGACAAACTTCACTGGAAACTTCAGGGGAAACATGTAAGTGGCCACACGGGTGGCCTAAGGACAGGGCACAGCCAGGGCAGGACGGGTGTGACCGGAGACAGACAGGAAAGACCCCGGAGGGCGGGGGCCTCTGGCCAGCGCTATCCTCGGCTCTGGGTGTGATATGTGCCAATGTTCCTTCTGTCCACTGCTGTTTTAATCTCAGCATCCGGGATGTCACAGGAGTACAGCACTGCCATAAAACCTCATTCTAGGCTTGCTCTCGCTGGACAAAATCGCTCCAATTGCTCCATACACTTCAATAGAGCAGTCAATCCTTCCAAACACAGGGCACCTCGAACGAGGGCCTCACTAGCAATGCCAGTGCAGTGACTCAGGGTTCTTACAACATGGGGGCAAAAGCACAGTGATTTTAACTTTAGCTGCTCCAAAACCTCACAGGACGCAGATTATGTATTTTAGGAAGCAGAGCAACACAGACCACTTCTGCTCGACAGACGGGCCAGACAGAAGCCTGCAGGGGCGGCGGCAGGGCGGGAGA
>PVKA01022663.1:0-36780 GCA_004027165.1 Ctenomys sociabilis | reverse complement strand
CCTGGACAGTAAACATGGAGGAGCAGGGCAGAATATGCTGTGCTGCAGGTCTTGTAGAGAAAGGCCAAACTAAGAGGAGTGGTAGGGTCCCTTATATGCAGTCCTGGGAACAAGTCCAATGACTTGGCAAAGGAAGACAGCTTATCTGGGGCACTCTGCACAGTGCATGGCAAATAAGCTCTGCCCTGCTGAAGTAAGCAAGCCTGGCTTGGAGAAGCTCCAGCATGCTGAAAGTCTGTCTGTTCCCTCCTTTCACTCCTGAGTTGCAGCCATTAAAGTACTGACTGAAAATGGTCTGTGGGTTTCACCATTAATTAAAATATGATCCTTATATTATGGAGCCATTAGATTCTACCACTCTTTTCTAATATTAATAGGTCTCGGCACTTAGCACTTTTAGTTATAATTTTAACATAAAGGCTTATATTTTTAGCATGAAATATCTATCTGCAAGAAGATTTATTTTTAATATGACACATATACATATGCATAGTATCTATGATGTTAAGTATCTGACCTTAAAATGGAATGTAAATAATGCCATTGCTTTTATTCTTTGTTTTCGTTTTAATATACATAGTTCATATAATTTCTTGCAAAGTTATTTCCTCATTCAATTTGCTCTTGCAGAAAAATTAAAAGTATAATAAAAATAAAATAATAAATTCAGTATATCAACTTATTTAAATGAAAGATGATTTCCTTGAGACCACAATATTAATGCTGCTATTGAATAAAAACATAGGGCTTAGAACTCAAATTTAATCCAAGAGATGTTCAGCAAAATTTAAGGGGTGCAAGATGGGCCTTCTTAAGGACTTCATAAAGCATCACACACATGCACGCAAGTGTATATATATATATATATATATACACAAGATAGGATAGATATACAGCTACTTTCTCTTAGTTCAGTGAGAAGAAAGGTTGTACTAATATTGTTTAGACAAGATATCATGTCTGCATCTTCCCCTTTGAATAACTACTATGAAGACAACAATGTGCAATGTATTAATTATTGTAACTGTGTACTAACCTGTTTTGAATTTGTCTCATTGCAATTTTATCTTTGTTTTCTCATTAAAATGAATACAAAAATGGCATGAGGAACTTAAAAATTAGTAGTTAAAATTTATTATGACTTAACCAGGTAGTAAAAGAGGAGAACTGCTTTGCAGGTGAGGAAGCTATGTGTTCAAAAAGTCACTACTGTGTGCAAAAACAAGAGAGTCTAGAGTGAGCGCAAGACTTGGCGAGAGGTGGGTAGTTGGTGGGTGCAGATCATGCGGAGGGTGCTGGGATGTGAGTTAGTAGCAATAGTAAGAGTAGAATGTGGAACATGATAGTGTAGCTAAGATTGTGTGTGTTGAGAATCCAGGTAGCACCTTAGCTCTGTGTAGCCTCCTGTACATAACAGAAAGGTTTATGTTATTATCTGTTGTTTCATTTTTGTAAAAATGTTTTTGGTTTATGTTGCATACTCTGAGTAACTACTTTGAAAAGAATGACACACCATATAATAACTATTGTTATTCTCCTATTATGATTATGAATTTTTGTATTTTTCATAATATAAAAAAGAACACTAAAAATGAGGAGGTGATGAACTGGTGCCATTTTCCAAGGATCGATGGGACAATAGCTCAGGACAGTAATGATCAGTATCTTGGGAACATCAGTGATTAGGGAGATACAGGCCCCTGTACTCAGCCTGTAAGTGTGGACTTGGTGGGCTATGGATAATTCAAAGTTGATTTGGAGGCTTCTGGCTTCAGTGGCATTATTCATTAAAGTAGGAAGCACAAAATGGAAAACAGGCTTGTGGAGCAAGATAACGTAATGAAATGACTAATTTACAACCAATTATTACATCAAGACATTATCTTCACCTGATTTTAGTGACAAAAAGAGAAGATAATTGGACACAAGAGGAAGCAAAGAAAATAATGCTTTTGCAGGCTGTGATATGAATAAACCCTTGGGAAATTTTGAAAACTCTATAATGAAATGTATTATACCTAAAGGTGAAAAACTGTTTTTCTACAACACAATTAGTTAGCCAAAATTGTTTTACTTTTATTTGTTTGTTTTTTTTTCCCCACTGCATGCTGATAAAACTATGAGCAATTAATTAATGTCTTTTGAAGTAACAATCTTCATGAGCAACTAGAAAATACAGTAGGATATATTTTGAGACAAAGTATTGATGCCAACATTTTTGTGAACATGCCCTTGATTTCAAACCATGACTGCTCAAGATGCCTAAAGTTGTCCTACTCAAATGTTTTAAGTTTTGAAGATGCTGACCAAATGATCCCCTCTTGTCCTTCACTTGACAGAGCTGCAGGTGACAGAAGAGCAAAAGCTTCGACTGCCACTAACATCCCAGAATCTGCTAAGCAGCATTTTACTGTTCTTGTAGGCATTTAGATGCCCTCCCATTCTGGAGTTTAACAAGGAGAAAGTTAAAAACAAAATATAAAAAGCAGCAAGAAACTTAGTAAGGTAAAAATGAGTTAAAATACAGCAATTTTTCTTTCAGTCTCAATGCTTTTGTAATGCTGCCATTATGTAACCTAGAGAGCAACCAGGCAGTGTTTGGATAAGTGCATTGTCACTCTTCCTGCAAAAGAGCATCTTTCTGAGACAGGGTGAAGCTGAGTCATGCATATCACTATTCTGTCTTCCTGAAGCTTCAAGAAACTGCCACAGAACTGTGAGGCAATGCAGTGTTTGGCCTTCGTGCATACTATGTAAATCCATAATTGCTATTCCTTACAAACTTATTCTTTGAGATTTAAGAGATACCTCGTAGATTCAGTATCATAAGAACTTTCAAAACATGTGTTGACCTGAAACCTGGATTTCAGTCAAACAATCATAAGAGTTTAGAGTATATATCTGTTTTAATTTGTCTCTTATTTTGATTTTTGTCATTTACTAGTTAGGTGACCCTGGGGTAATTTTACATATATTTTAATACCATCAATTTCAAGAGATTATACAAAAATAAACTATTTAACATATAGAAAACCTTTCAAATAATGTCTATAATGCACACTATACATGTTAAGTGTGCAAAAATTCTCAATTACCATTTTCATTCTATATGTAGACAATAACTAGATATTAACTTTACTAACATGAATGATTCTTGGGAAAGTAGAAGAACTGGAAGGAAATATGACAGGAGCAAATGAGATGATGGTATCTAGCAAGTGAAAATAAAGTCGTCTTATATTTATATAGCATTTATTACTTACAATGTATCCTATGCTTTAAAATGTTTAGCCTACCAAACCAGTGGATTCTATAACTCTTTAGGTTACATAATCCTGTTGGCATCACTACTTTTCATGCCATGTAAGTAAAGGCAACTTAAATAGTTTACTCACTGTCATACAGCTAGTAAAAGGCAGACCTAGGGTCAGCCCAAGTAGTGTACAAACAGGTATTGTGCTTTAAACATTTTGTAATATTTTCACTCATGAGTTTGCATGAGTCTGCAAATTTATACGTGTGTTTTATTAATCAAATTTTAAATTTTGTTGCTTTCATTGTTGATTCTCATCCTTTGAAAAAATTCAGCTCACAGAAACAATTGGCAAAAAAGCAAGAAAGTGTGCTCACAATACTGATTCTCTTGTTGCACATGAGCACTGAGTGGGCCCATCAACAGGTTTCATTTAGCAGCACTACAGAAATAGGGAGGTTTGCATGTGCACACAAAATCGGGCTAAGTTACATCTGACCCTGAGTGATATGATCAGTGACTAAACAATGATAAAGATTCTTTTTTTTTTAATTTTTATTCTTTTGATACAGGGTCTTGATACACAGTTTGGACTCATAGTGATCCTCCTGTCTCAGCTTCCTCAGCATTGGGATTACAGGGATACACAGTCATGTAGAATTTTGGGACTGGAACAGCATGGCCAAGGTTCAAGGCCAGATTTTCTACCCTGTCCCTATTCCCATGCTAGACAGAGCCCTCTGGGTTCTCACATGTCAAGTTCTATCCTGTGTCAGAGAAGTAAGCTGATTTTCTGTACCAGGGATCAAACTTAGGACCTTGTTCTTCCCAGGCATGTGCTTATGCCACCAAGTTATCTCCCCAGCCCAGTGATGACAATTCTTAGAATAAGCAGTAAAACCCATGGAGAAACAAGATGTGACTGTAGGAGAAAATGACATATACAGTGCAGAGCAGTGGGATGGTTAAATGGGAGACAACAAAGAAAAATAAATGACACTTTTATGAATCCCACAGAACTCTAGAATGTTAAAGACAGTACATGTAGATTATCATTTAGGTTGGAAGAAAAGTCTATATTATATAAGAGTTGACAAATTATGCCCCATAGGTCACATATTGCTTCATACTTGGTTTTATGCAGACCAAGGAGATAAGAGTGGTCATTACTTTAGGATTGTTGAAAAACACACATTAAAAAAAAAAGGATTTTAAGAATATATTACATGAAATTCAAATTTCAGTTTTCATGAGTAACATTTACTGGGACACAGTCATGACCACTGACTTATAGTATATCTGTGTCTGCTTCTCACTATTGTTGGGGAGTTCAGTGATCTCAAGGAAGGCCACAAACATAAACCTACAGTATGCCCTATTCATCTCTTTACAGGAAAAATGTGTCAGCCCCTGGAATAGTACAGGTGAAATGAATTGGATTCTGTTTGTAAAATACTTTATAGTTTGTGTGATGAAAAAAGTTGCTACATTTCTCTCTCCTCTATCTCCTCATATATAAAGTGACAGAGTTGACACTGGCCATGGTAGTTCTCAATCTTACTCCTTGGGGATTCTGAGCCTGGCTGGGAGCAGATGAGAGCAGAATAAACAGATGAGCAGGGAAGCTTTGGACCCTACCTACAATCTTGCACCTAGTTCTAAAGGGTTCAAATAATACAGTACTTTTGCCAAAATGAAAATAAGATTTGTGCCCCAGTGGAAGGCCTTCTACGACTCATAGTAGGCCTAGTTGTGCCTTCCAGATTTTCTACCCTGTCCCTATTCCCATGCTAGACAGAGCCCTCTGGGTTCTCACATGTCAAGTTCTATCCTGTGTCAGAGAAGTAAGCTGACTTTCTGTAATCTATAGTTCTTTTTAAAATTTTCATACAGTAATGGTAGAATCTTATTCTAAAAAAAAAAAAAAAAAATTCCAAAACGGAGAATATGTCCTTGTCTAATTTACTCTGGGCTTTAAATTTTATAAATGCATCAGCAAGAAACACTGCATAGCTTCTGAGCATGAAGAAAGAGAAGGGAAGGAGTCTAAAGATTTGAATTAGTTACTGCATTTCAATCCCTTTCTGCAAGAAAGAAAGGATACTGATTGAGCTATCTCAAAAGTGAAATATTCCACCAAAATTGTTGGGGGAGGGTAATATGGGCTTGATACTGAAAAAAAAATCTTTTTTACATGTCATTGATTTTCTGATCAACTATCAAGTCACTAGGTGTTTGATTCTATTCTACCACAATAGATAGCCTTACTCATATTCCACTTGTTTCTAAAGGATATTAAAGAATAAAGCACAATTTACCCTTTGGCTCTTTGCACATACATATTCTTATAATGAATAGCAAAAGATAGAGGAGATAATAGTTTTTTTCCTGCTAGTGATTTTGCATTAGCAGTTTTATCCATGTTATTTTTCAATCTGATTTTCACTTAGAGATGGCAAAAATACAGCTTTGTGGTTCAAAGAGAAATGCTTACTTGGCTTATGAAATATATATAGAACTTCAACATCAAATAACTCTTAGAATACTACAGTTTGGTGGACTAAGTACAAATGAAATAAAGACATGCTCAAAACATACCTGAATTTAATAATTAAAACATAAAATGACTCTAGGTCAAATTTACCATAATTTTACAAAGCTGAGATTTATTAGAAGCCATTTGTCAAAAATATCATGAGAGGACTCCATTACCTTGGAATTATTCCATCATTGGGGGTGTGGATCCTGAATATGGAAATAACACACAATATTCTTGATGTTGTGGTTTGAGATTGGAATCACTGGCTGTGCTTGCCTTCCTACATGCTCATGCACATTTGCTCTGAGCTGTCAGACCCTGGCAAGGGTAGAAGCAGCTGCACTGCACTGGGGTGTGAAATTATCTTTAAGCATATTTGGTAAAGGAGTTAAGTTTATTTATTGTTATCAACAAAGTAATTGCAAGGACAGTGTAGTAAGAGAATAGATCTACACAAAATAAGATTTCTTTGTTTTGCTCTTTGTAAATATACATTCTGAAAAAGCACTTAGAATAAAATTTTTAATAAAAACTTTTATCAAAAGCAGAGAATTAAGAAAATTTAAAAAATACTTGAATGTTGTATCCTCTCTTATCGCACTTTTAGCCTTTTTTAAAAAATTTGACTACGAAATCTTATTTACCTACATTTCAGAAAATCATGTTAGTCATTAGAACTGTTCTATAATTTAAAAAGAAGCTGAAGGCAGATGTGAAGATTGGAACCAATCGTTATAAAGCTACATTTAATAATTTCTCCTGTGAAACCGAGTTCAGTGGTTCATTAAAAATACAAGTTTGGGGTTGATCTAAAGTTCAATATGGAGCTCTTGGGTGTCCCAATCCAGCCCAGAGAGGCCTGGAGAGTAGGCGGGAGAGCTTCTGACTTCCCTGCACCAGTGGCAGGACCCCTCCAGACCAAAACTCAGGGACCCACATGAGTAAGACTCTCTACTGCACCCGCTGTGACCACTACAACCCTCCAGAGACCCCGCCCCCAAGCCCTCCAAGTCAGAAAGAACTTCTGAGACACTCTCGGGACCCCTGATCCAGCCCAGCATGATACAACAAATGTGTAGGAGAACTTCCGGATTTCTTGTACTCCCTAGGCCAGGGGCACAACAGAGGGACACCACTAGTTCACTGCTTTGCCAGAAGGACACAGCAGGTTCACTTCCAAGGGCTGCAGCAAAAAGGAGCTGAACACAACAACTAGACCCAGGCCAGGAAATAACTGGATAAACTCAAACTTACCAGATCTGCACCCGAATCTCAGTAAGTCCTAAAGTTATAACTGCACCAAAGCTCTACACCAAAGGTCAGAGGCCAGTGCTATATGAAATGACAAAGACAAGGAGCAAAATGCAATCTCAGGCCTCGAGCCCGCCTATGAAATTGCAGAGGACACTATCTCAGCTGAAATGAATGAATTAACAGTGTCAGAAGAAAAGAAACAACAACAGAAAGGCATACAGGAACAAAGAGCAGAATTAATTCCTGAAATGAAAAGAGAAACCCAAGAAATCATAGCATCTGAACTAAAGAATTTAATACAGAAACATAGGGAGTAAACCCAATGCCCAGCCATAATAAGTGCAAAGGAGACTAGCTCAGCTGAAATGTAAGAATTAACAGCATGGGAAAGAAATAATGTAGCAGAAAGGTAAAAAGGAACTCAGAGCAGAATTAATTTCTGAAATAAAAAAGAAATCTCTGAATTCATAGCCCATGAAGTAAAGAAACAAATACATACACATATGGAAGAAACCCAATCTGAAAAACACTCAAAGTAAAAGAATTAATACCTACCTCTAAAGACTTTAAGAAAAAAATAGAGACTGGAAACATGAAGGATGCCTTGAATGAGCAAAACAGTAAAGAAATAGATGGCATGAAGCAGAGTCAAAGATATATACAGGAACCTATAATCTAAATCACAAGGCTACAAAATTGTTTGAGTGAAAGTGAAGACAGAGTTTCACATATTGAAGATGCTGGTGCAGCTAGTGAAAAGGTAAGAAAGGATCTCTTAAAAACAACTAGGATGCAGGAAAAAATAATCCATCACATGCAAGATGATGCCATGATGAACAATGTGAGACTAATAGGCATCAATGAGAATGATGGAGACAATACAAATGATAGAAAAAGAATATGGATAGAAGTAATAGTAGAATACTTCCTAAATATGAGGAAACAATCTGATATTCATGTGACTGAAGCATGTAGAATGCCAAATAACTTCAACCCAATTAAAATACGCCCAGACATATAATAGTTAAGATCCCAGAAATCCAGAACAAGAATAATATACTGAAAACTGCTAGAGAAAAGAAAAGATCATATTCAAAGGAAAACTCATTAGAATTACAGCCAACTTCTCTTCACAAACCATGAAGGCAAGGAGGGCATGGAGCAGAGTACTTCAAGTCCTCTATGAAAACAAATTTCAGTCCAGACTACTGTGCCCTGCAAAACTCCCTTTCAAGTTTGATGGAGAAGTGAAATACTTCCATAACAAAGAATAACTAAAGAATTTCATGACATAATGACAAAGCCAACCCTACACAGACTACTGAAAGATGTTCTAGAGAGGGACCAAAATGATCAGAACTCCATGAACGAAAACAGAAGCAACCCATTAAATGGGGCAAACAATTAAACACAGTACAGAAAGGAGTAAACAAAAGCATGTAAATATCATGACAATCATAAGTCAACACATTTCAATTATAATCATCAATGTAAATGGACTCAATTCACCAATGCAGAGAAATAGACTGGCACAGTGGATTAGAAAACAAAAACCAACAATATGTTATATACAAGAAACACACTTAACTCAAAAAGACATTCATAGGCTTAAAGTCAAAGGATGAAAAACAATACTACATGTCCCAGCACCCCAGAAAAAATCAGGGTTTGCCATCCTGTTCTCAGACACTATTTTCTCAGACAGTATCAGAGTTGGAGGTATAGCTCAGCTGAATTAGTGCTTACTTAAATAAGCACAGGGACTAGGGTTCTATCCCTACTTCCACATACCACACCAGCCCCACTTTTGGGTGCACTGAGCTGGTGATGGAGTCTGGGCGTGGTGGCACATGCCTGTAATCCCAGCATTAGGAGGGCAGAAAGCAAGAGGATCACTATGAATGTGGGCTACATAATGAGACCCTGTACACACACAAAAAAAACAACAACAACAAAAAAAAAAAAAAACAATCAGACAGTATCAACTTCAAACCAAGAATGATCAGATGAAATAAAGAAGACCAGTATATATGGTTAGGAAAAATTCAAGAGGAAGAGGTAACACTCATAAATATCTATGCATCAAAAACAGGAGCACCAAACTATTTAAGGACATGAAAAATCTAATATCCAAGTTGACAATCTTAACAGAAGACCTTAACACCCTCTTAACAAAGAAGTACCAGAACTGAACTAGAGCTTGGAACAAATGGACTTGGTGGACATATACACAGTGTTCCACCCAACCACAGCTGAATGCACACTTTTTTCAGCCGCACATGAGTCATTTTCTAAAACAGACTATATGCTAGTCCATAGGTCATGCTTAAGTATATGCAAGAAAACAGAAGTTATCCCATGCATGTTATCAGACAACAGTGCAATGAAACTGGAAATAAATGACAAAAGAAACCAGAAAAACACCCTAAATATATGGAAATAAAACAACACACTATTAAGCAATCAATGGATCACAGATGAAATTAAACAAGAAATTCAACAATATCTACAATTCAATGAAAATTCAACAACTTATTAAAATTTATGGGATGCGATGAAAGCAGTTTTCAGAGGGAAATTCATAGCTATGAACTTACACATTAAGAAAACAAAACAGGAACAAATAATCACCCTAATGCTGTACCTCTGACATCTAGAAAAGGAAGAGCAAACCAAACCCAGAGCCAAAAGACAGTAAGAAATCATAAAGATTAAAACAAAAATTAATTCAATTGAGATGAAGAAAACAGTTCAAAGAATCCACAAATCAAAAATCTGCTTCTTTTAAAGACTAAAAAAAATCAATAAGCCCCTAGCTAACCTTATCAAAAAGAGGAAAGTAAATATCCAAAAACAAGCAATAAAGAATAAAAAGGGTGAAATCTCCACAGACCCAGTTGAAATTCAGAAGATTTATCAATAGCTACTTTGAGAATCTTTATGCCCACAGAATAGAAGACACAGAAAAAATGGATAGATTCCTCGAAAGGTATAAATTACCAAAACTGAATCAAGAAGATAGAACAACTCTCAATTCCCCAATAACAGCCAAAGAAATACGAAATGTAATAAAAGCCTGCCAACAAAAAAAAAATCCAGGTCATGATGGATTCACAGCTGAATTCTACAAGAAATTTATAGAAGATATAATCCCTGTATTCCTCAAACTCTTCAATGAAATTGAAAAGGAAGCAGTCCTCCTAAAATCATTCCTGGAGGCAAATATTATACTGATTCCAAAACCAGAGAAAGACACAACTATAGAGAACTACAGGCCAATCTACCTCATGAACATAGATGCAGAAATCCTCAATAAAATCCTACAAAAAATGAATATAGAAAATCATCAAGAAGATCATATACCATGACCAGGTAGGATTCTTCCCAGGGATGCAAGGATGGTTCAATACTTGAAAACCCATAAATGTAATACACTATATTAAGAGAGTAAAAGTCGAAAAACCACATGATTATCTCAACTGATGCAGAAAAGGCTTTTGACAAAGTCCAGCACTTACTCATGTTCAAAGTCCTACAGAAAATTGGAATAGAAGGCCTCTACTTCAATTTGATAAAAATCATCTATGACAACCCAACGACTAATGTTATTCTAAATGGGAAAAACTGATATCTTTTACTCTCACATCCAGTAGAAGACAAGGATGTCCTCTATCACCCCTTCTATTCAATATAGTTTTGGAATCATTAGCCACAGCTATTAGACAACAGGGAGAAATAAAAGGAATAAGAATAGGTAAAGATGTTAAATTATCACTATTTCCAGACAACATGATACTTTACATGGTAGACTCAAAATACTCCACCAAGAAGCTACTAGAACTGATACTCAAATTCATAGCAGGATACACAGTCAGTACTCCAAAGTCAATAGCATTCCTCTGTACAGATAACAAACACACTGAGAGGGAAATTAGAGAAAAAAATACCTTTTACAACAGCAACGTGGAAAAGGAAATAACTTGGAATTCACTTAACCAAAGAAGTCACAGATCTTTTCAAGGAAAATTACAGTACTCTAAGAAAAGAGATTGTAGAGGATTTTTAGAAAATGGAAAGATATTCCCTGCTCCTGCATAGGAAGAAACATCGTGAAGATGGCCATACTCCCAAAACTATTGTACAGACTTAATGCAATCCCTATCTAACTGCCACCAACATAGAGAAATAATTTTTAAAACTTATTTGGAAACAGAAAAGACCTAGAATAGCTAAGGCAATCCTGGCCAACAAAGACAAGGCAGGAGACATGACAATTCCTGACTTGAAATAATACTACAAAGCCATTGTGATAAAATGAACATAGTATTGGCAACAAAATAGATAAGAGGATCAGTGAAATAGATTATAAGATCCAGAGGCCTCTAGGAACACACTCAGCCACGTGATCTTCAATGAAGGGGTCAAACATGCTTACTGGAAGAAAGATAGCCTTTTTTAACAAATGGTGCTGGAAAAACTGGCTCTCTTTATGTCAAAAACTAAAACTTAACCCAGGTCTATCACTATTAACTAAGCTAACATCAAACTGGATTAAAGATCTAAACATTAAAAACAAAACACTAAATCTCCTAGAAGAGAAATTAGGAGTAACTCTTGAAGATATAAGGGTAGGCAAAGAGTTCATCAACAAACATGTAATTGCATGGAAAACACTTGAAAGTATTAACAACTGGGACCAACTCTTACCGAGAAGTTTTTGCACTTCTAAAGAAATTACCAACAAAATGAAAAGACAGCCCACAAATTTCAAAAAAAATCATAACTAATAAGCACTCAGGCAAAGGTCTTCTCTGTAGAATTTATAAAGAACTAAAATACATTAGGGCCCTTAAATTTAAAGACCCAATGCAGAAATGGGCATCTGAGATGAATACACACTTCTCAGTGGACGAAATTAATGAAGCGAATAAATATATGAAAAATGCTTCGCATCAGTAGCCATCCATGAAATTAAAATTAAAACAACACTGAGATACAATCTCACCCCAGAAAGAATACCTATCATAAACAAATCAACCAACAACAAATGTTGGAGAGGCTGTGGGAAAAAGGGAACCCTTCTCCACTGCTGGTGGGAATGTAGACTGGTGCAACCATTATGGAAATCAATATAGAGACTCCTTAAGAAACTAGGACTGGAAATCCCATTCAAGCCAGCTATCCCTCTACTGGGAATTTTCCTGAAAACATTATATTATAGTGATATATGTGTACTTGTGTTTATAGTAGCATAATTTGTGATAGCAAAATCCTGGAAACAACCAAGATGCCCATCAAATGAGGAATGGATGAAAAAGATCTATTTTTATCCAATGGACCAATACTTAGCTATAAAGAATGATTAACTTGAAACCTTCATATTTCAGTGGATGCTACTTCAAGGTATACTTATAAGTGAAATAATTGAGACCCACATATGTAAATATCGTATAATATCTCTAGTATAAGTACTCAAAAGAATTACAAATGCAAACGTATAACACAATTAAAAGGAATGCAAGAAGTTGAGGTTTGGACAATGAGGAGAGGACAAGGAGAAAAGCTAGGAAACATGCCGGGGACAAAACCATACATTTGTACGCACAAGGTGGGCAAGGCAATGATTCCTATAAGCATCAACAGGGGTTTGCAAGTAGCAGTTAAATGGCAGAATTCTCAACCTGACTATCCATATATGCTGATACTTGTGAACCAAGTAACTGCACTGAATATAGCAATGTGTAATATAGAAGGGTCACATTTAGAATGCCTGTCATTCTGGTCTGCCAAAAACATACTTTCTGTCATGACATGCCAATTATTATCATACGTCTCACAAATAAAAGGTTTTTTTTATTTTTTTTTTTATTTTTTAATGGGAAATAAATGAAAAAAAAAAAAAAAAGACAGGGAAAAAAATGTTACAGGACTGTCCAGCTACAATGCTGTATATGGTTAGATTTCTAAATGTCTGTGTAAAAATATGTTTATATTACAATTTCTTTAAACCTTTTTTTCCCCTCATATTCTGTAATGATCAATACATCAATACTTGGTGAAAAATACCTGTTCCACATTATGCCTAAGATCTTTGGTGTTTAGACAGATAGTGTAAACTGAACTTCATATGTTGCAGAGCAATAATCAGCTTCTCTTCTGGAGTGTTAAAAACTTAAGTTCACATATCAAAAATTGGAGAAAATGAATGGTTACAAGGTCAACCAACATTCTGGTCCTAGCCTTTCAAGGCCAGTGAAGACTCAGGACATAGGAGAACCTGTACTGTAACATCATGGAACTCAGTTGTGTCCCAAATTTTCTATTCAAGGAGATTATGGAGCCACAGTAGAATGTGGCTCCATAATCTATATGTGCCTAAGGAGAGTCACATGGAGAGAAAACTTTCTCTCGGACTTTCACAGAGAGCAAATTGGTCAAGCAATGGCTGTGACTCATCCACATGGCTGACACTGACAAAAGATCTACAAAATACAGTCCATGGTTCCAGGATAAATCCTGAGGGGACTTAACTGACCTTATCAGATACAAAAGTTACATTTCTTGTTATATAGGTCTTACTTTATCTTGGTCTTAATCATCCAGCAGAAAATATAAAAATGAGGTATATAAAGTAAAGCCATATTAATATACTGAGGTATAAAAGGCTCTACCGAACAACTTCTGTAGATAATCCACTACTATCGTAGACTGCTGGACTGTGTTGCAGTGTTTTGCTGAATTAAAACACCTAGAATAAGTGAATGCCAATAGAATATTCATCTCTGACAGGACTAAACAAAAAAAAGAGGTTACAGAGCAAGGACCACTTTATATTTGTATACATAGAACAGTTAGGATGGTTATGCAGCTACTTTCTCTTAGTTCTATGAGAAGAAAGATTTGTACTAATAGTGTTTGGACAGGAGACCTGTCTGCTTCTTGTACTATGGATAACCACTAGGAAGATAACAATGTAAAAAGTATTAATTATGGAAATTGTTCTATTTATTTCAACAAAATAAAATAAAATTCAATGAAAAAATAAAGTTCAGTATGGAAATTACAACAATATGTTATCTCCTTGAATTCAAATTTTGCTTATCTACACAAGAATGACTATAGTGAAAGGGACTAAGTACTCTCAATGTTGAGGAAGATACATTTTATTCTTTTAGCAAAAATTGACTAATAACAGTCAAAAGGCACAGGTAGGCAGAAGACAAGACTGACAAAGTCTCTAATGTAATTAAATTCACATCTGCTTGAATTTTAAGGATTATTTTAAAATTAATTGAACCATATGTTCACACATGTATTGCCTGTATGACAGCGTTAAAAAAAATTGCTTCAGAGTTAGTGTCCATATTATTTCATTCTTCTCCATTTACAAGTCATTATTTACAGAGTACTCAAATTTTTTAAAAAGTACTACAAATTTCCTAGGCAAATCTTCCAGTGATTTTCCTCCACTATTCAATGAAAATCCAAACTCCTTACTTTGCTGATACTCTGTATGACTTGATTATAGACAGCTTAGTTAGGTAGAAATATTATAGTCAGACAGGGCTGGGCTCTCCAGAGATCAATGCTGAAGATGACTGGCTGGAGCCTATTCACTGGTGACTTGGACTTCAAGAAAAACAACTGCTCACCCATGTGCTTCCTCTAGGGATGAACAGCAGTGACTGATATTCTAAGTAGGAATCAATCACACTGAGGTGGAGGACCAAACCTCCTTACCCATCCCTTCCCGGAAAGTCCTTGTCTATGTGACTTACTTCCCCATTTGATCTCAATAAGTACTTCCTCTTGTTCACCTCTGTTGTTCTTAGAATTCATTCCTGGGTTTTAGGGAATAGGAACGTGGTGTTTCAGACATCTAGCAGGTTGGGTGTCTTTCCCATGTCTACCTACCCCAGATCTGCTTTTCCCACCTGCTTTTTCACTTCCCTTCCTTGTACCCTCCTCCACACTTCCATCGGAAACTCCATGAGGGAAAGCTCCCCAGTTGAAGTATTGCTTTTCAATACCTTGAACAGTACTTTAGGAAGCAGAGCAGGTGTGCAAAGCGCGAATACTTTTGAATGCCCACATTGGTGTTCAGTATGCTAATCTATGTCTTTAGAATTTAAGGAAAGAAAAAATAATAATAAAACAGACATATCTCATAAGTAAACAATGTGGGATGTCAAGGAAATGCCAAATCGTGGCAGGTGACACTGACTGGACAGATCTTTCTCAGGAATTTAGATAGAAAGGGTTAGAAATGTGGGTCTTCCCACATACCTAGTAAAAGATATGCTAAAGAAAGATTCTGCCATAGCCATGATGCAAACACTGCTTTAATTCCTCAAAATAGCACATTAGTCATATTGAATTAAAATTGCTAATTTGAATGTTTTTATACTTTCATTTGAATTGCATTTGAATTCTAATTACATTAGAGCATAATTGTACATTTTATAAAATTTATACATTATACACATCACATATTTTATGAAATTTTATATTATAAACAAATTATGATTTATGAATTTTAGAGGTATAAATTACCTAACCACAATGTGCTCCCACATGGATTCTTATGATATAAAGTAATGTTGTCTACAAATAAATGGATCTATGTATTATATTACTCACTTCTCAGAAATATTGTTAGTTCACGCTGTCTCTCACTTCATGCCTGTATGGTATCATTTGAAGTCAATTCATTTTAATTAATTATTAAATATCAATTGCGATTGAAGTATATGCACATAAATATATTGTTTGAAAGAAGGACTTTTGAGTCTTAAAGATTTAAGCCTTTAACTTTAAACCATCCTAGTAATTTATAATAAGCATCTCAGGAGGGCAGAAGTTTTTACAGTGGATTAAATCAGCAGTTCTCAAAGAACAGTGCACACATTTCTCAGGACCCTTAGAAATGAAGTTAGTAAGTCTTAGGCTCCCCAGAGGCCTCTGCACCAGGAGCTGTATGGGTGGAGTCAGGCATGTGTCCCACCCTCAGGGGATTCTGATACTGCCTCATTGTGTTGAGATCCATGGATTAGATATGACTCACCACACCACACAATGACACAATAACAAAAATAGCTTTCCCCTCTATGCTTACTTTATAATTAAGTTTTTATTGTAATATATCTTTCAATATGTATCTTGTCCTTCACCTCCTTCTCCCTCTCTTCCTCCTCCTTCTGATTTTTCTTTCTTTTGCACCTTAAAGGTCAAGGCCAGCCAATCAAAACACCTCTGGGATAAAAAGGCTGTGTTTACAAGATCTCAGATGAAGAAGTAAACTCAATTATCTACTTCAGTGAAACAAATGCGAGGGGAGCAAGCACAAAATTTCCGAGCAATTTTCAAGCTGAGGTCTGGAAAGTAACCCAAAACTATTGTGGGATTTGTGAATACACACAGGAATCTCATGTTCTGACTGTCCTACTGTCATTGTTTTTACTGATTATGGTCTCTGGAATCCTGAAGTCTGTGATTTGCATACAACAGACAACATTAAAGCCAGGAAAGTTCCAAAGGGAATGATTTGCACTGAACTTCTAAATTCATTTGTCTTGTATTATTGTGGAAGAAATGGAAAAGCAGTTTCCCTAAGAAAGATCAGAGAAGGGCCAATTATCTCTCTTAAAAATGCCATTTAAAATAATAAATCGTTTTCCTATAAACACGTTTCCTCATTGGCCCCTGAGCTTGTTCTTGTATTGTCTAGACCAACAGCAGTGTCTTTTCTCTAAAGAAAAATGCCACGTGACCCAACAAACACGCCAGGAGGCCAAAACAATGGATCATACATATGTCTCAGAGTTTGGGTCTTTCAGCCACAGGGGGCTTGGAAACAAGGAAGGAATTTCACATCAGGTGTCCTGACAAAATTATCAGCTGGGAGAGAAAAGTGGCTCCTGTTGAGCTCAGAATCACAACACACCTAGGAATCTGGAACAACCTCTCTAAGGAGGCCACATGTGTTAAGAAGGCATTGCAGAAGGGAGGAATGAGAAGAAAGGAAAACAAGATTCAAAAGAAAGTGCATCATTTCTGTGTAGAACACTCATTATGTGAGATGAGACTGACTGGTCCTAACCCACTTAACTCCAAAAGAAGCCCTTTGTTCTCTGACTCTAAGGAGAATTTATGAATACAACTATTAGAAAGCAAGCCTCACACTTTCTGAGCTGGCAGTGGTTGAAGAATTGTGTTTACTTATTTATGAAACTGGTTAATGTGTTTACCTTGCTAGGCTCTTACCTTTCCCCATTTCTAGAAACTGTTATCCAAGAGCTATAAACTCATTTTAAAATTCAGGAATTCAAAACCTCTTATAAATTCCAAAGGTTTTCTTTGAGCCAAAATCTATAAAGGGTTCAATGATGGCAGAAAACTTACGTTCTTTTCTAAGAAAAAATAAATTATAGCCATCAAAATAATTATTGTTTATATTTACAGTAGATGAGACACAGATCCAGGACAACATCTGAGAAGTACCAAAAAAAAAAAAAAAAAAAACCAGCCAGACGTGACATTAGGAGCCAACATGTTGAATGCACATTTTCAAGGGAAAAAAAAAAAAATTAGTAATTTCTGCCTTTTTATGGTCCAAATGTAAACTTAACAAATAATTTTTCTAACATTTTAAAACCTGAAGATTTGTCTTTGATAGTTATTTTAAAAAACTCAACCTATAGCTCACCCCCAAAGAAACTTGAAAATACAGACACGGATGAATAGAAGCTGCACGACTCCCCAAAAGGACCTGTGTTAGGTTTGGGGACTAAGTGATTCTGACTTCAAATCCCAACTGATTTTTACTCATAAATAGAAAAATGCTTGCATTTTCATACTTTTAACCAACTGGAGGGACTAGGAAGGAAGTTAGTGTAGGTTGGGTGATGGACAGGGAGAGAGGAAGTTAGTGGGCTCAAGAAGAACTACGCAAGTAGGTCCTTGAGGCACAGTGAGCTTCTACTCACATGCTGTACAAGACAAAGGCCTTTGAAGGAGTTCCATCAGAATCATTCTGCTTGCTCCTCAGAAGGGCAAGGAAACCAGTTAGGAGGTCACAGCCATCTGCTGGGTGAATGATGATGCCATTATGAGTTTATAACTGTGCGCTAGTGAGAAGCAGTCAGTGAATGTATTTTGAAGATAGAATTTGTTGATAGATTCAATAATGGGTGTGAGAGAAAAAGAGAAGGCAGGAATAACATTAACATATTTGGCCTGAGTAAGTGTAAAAATAACGCAGTACTTAATTAAAACTGTAGAAAGAGCAAGTTAGAGTTAAGCAAAAATGAAAGATCAAGGGCTTAGAGTTGCCTTTCTATAAATAGATATGGTACCTAAAGACAATGAGCTTTCTCTGAGTTAAAGGTAGAAAGGTGTCCAACCACTTAGTCTAAAGGAATCCTACCATTAGGGATTAGAAAGATAAGGAGAAAATAGAAAATAAAAAAAAAAAAGGAAAGGACAAGAAAAATAACAAAAGAAAGGGAAAAAAAGAGAAGGAATATTTAAGAATATGAGAAAAACTAAGAGAATGACTTCTTGGCAGATACCAGACAGAACTGCTTCCAGAACAGAGTAATGCACTGTGTAAATGCTCTTCAAAGGTCAAGTCAGATGGATACTGAGAATTAGCTACTGGATTCAGGAAAGATCATTCAACAATAATCTTCAAGGGTCAATTTTACCTTGATAGGGAGAGTAGAATGATGACCTGATAAGAATGGTTTTAAGAGAAAAGAAGAGAAAAACTGAATTTAGTAACCATACAGGGAGAAAAACTGTTCTCAGGTGGATGACCTCCAAATAACATTAGGAAAAAATGATCTCTGGACCTGACCTGTATGAGTTTGTGTTCTCTAAAACCGAAGAATGAATTTTAGGAACAAACGGAGGTTATGAGCAGAATAGATTTATTGAGGAAAAGAAAGCTCCTGTCTGAGAGAGGGACAGGAGAGGGTCCCGAGTGGGTGGTGCCCCGGAAGCTGAATCTTCCAGGAACTTTTATAGAGAAAAACCATGTGGTGAGGCTGGTCTAAGGTGGTAAAGACATGGCAATTCACTTAGGTGGACAAGAAGTGGGACAAAACTATGGTTAACCAATGAGATTACAAGCACCATTGCTCAGGTTGAATTGATTAAATCCAGTACCAAATGGGGAAGCAAGTCAGGTAGCAAGCGGGCATGAATATGGAACAGGGTCTCTTCCTGTTGGGGGTTGGGCTAGTGACGCCACAGGGCTCTTTCAAGGTGATTGAGACCTATTTAGAATATCAATCCTTGAGGCCCATCCCTAGGGAAGTATGTAGCTGTGTTTCTTCTTTTTGTCTTGGTCTTGAGGTGTGGCCTATAGTGAGTGTTTGTATCTTCCAAGTTGCAAAGTCACCTTGTCTGCCATCTTTCTCCTTGAGGGCCTGGACCTGTCTGACTGCCTAGAATATTTCTACCTAACTCAGCTGCCTACAACGGTAAGTGTAGAAATCTTTGTTAAGTGCCATAAGATGATGGGGTGGCATTGAGGAAACAAAAGGAAAGGAAGATTTTTAACTCTTTCTTCCTTTTTTTCTCTCTTTCTCTCTTTCTTTCTTTCTTTCTTTCTTGATATCAGGGATTGAACTCAGGACCTTGCATTTGCCAGGCAGGTACTTATGCCACTGAGCTATTTCCCTAGCCCTTTATTTTAATTTTTTAAGGAATCTTAAAACCCTATGTATGTACAGAAGACTCAATAGTATCCATTCACTAGTTTAGTGCTAAAAGCTTTGACCTTTGCCCTTTCTAAATTGGCAATGTGAGCCACCAAGGTTGGAGCCAGGATATTATCCCTCAGTGGCAGCATAATTTATCAGATCTGTCATTTAATCAGTCTTGACAGCATCCTTTAATTTATCCCAAGCCCATGTAAAGGCTGTGTGTAGGCAAGGGTAGTACATATTTCCCTGTGGGCCAGATGTCACCCTCACATTCCCTTCATTAGAATAAAGGACTTACATCTTCAACACAGAAAGATACTTAAGTCAGAAGAATCCCTGTCATGTGCAGTCACTACCAGTTGCGCTTGTCATCCACCAACGTGCTGATAATATCAGTCAATGATTGAAAGATAGTTTTTTTTGTTTTTAATAAATGATGACATCTTTGTAGCTAGCTTTCTTTTCAGCCTTAGCCAATGATAGCTGTTTCTTCTCCTGCTTTGTCTTTGGTCTGTATTTGGAGTTGAGGATAAGCACTTGAGCAGCTGTGATCACCATGGCCTGGATCAGTTTGTTAATCACAGCACTGTAGTAAATTTCAGTCTCCTGAAAGAGAATCACCCTTTGCCACCATAGCTGTATGTAACAAGGCCATTTTACAAAGCAACTGAGATCCCTATGGGGTAGCATGTCCTGTCCAATATCAAAATTCTCAGGTTTTAGTTCAAGATGGAGATTTAATACTTTCTGGGCCTATTGCTTCTTCAGGAGCACAGAGGCTGGCTCATCTTATTTCTCTTGGTGTTTTTTCCTATCAGCATCTGGGTGGCTGAAGGAGCTTCATTGCATTTATGTTGGAAAAGGAACATCACACTGTAGGTTCATGGAAATGACTCAACAGAAAAGAAAAAATTACTGCTACAAGATAGGAGAGTGAGGTTTTTAGAGGGATGTCTTTGAGTACACAAAGGAGTACTCAAATATTGAGTGCAGAAAAGAAAGGCTAAGTCTTGGCTGGAAATACAGCTAGTGTATTAGTTAGCATTCTGTGCTGTGACAAGGTACTTCATAAAACAACTTAAAAGGAGGTAGGATTTATTTTAACTCATAGTTCTGGAGATTTCAGTCTATGACCTCTCGCTCCCATCTCCTTGGGCCTCTAGGAAGACATCCTCTCCACAGGGAATATGTGGAGGAGGAAAGCTGCTCACTTCCTCAGATCTGCTGAAGCAGGGAAGCCCCATGACAAATTTGATTGAGCTACACAGGGATTAACAAACTCATCTGGATGTTCTTGGGTGGATCATAGAGGTTTGCCTTGGGTACTGTATCTAGTCTCTTGCCCTTACCTCTCTGAGGCTGTTTCCTTGCTCCGCTTCCTGGCCACAATGAACTAAGAAGCTTTGTTCAGCCACACCCTTCTGACATGGTATTTCCACCATAGAACCTACTGACTATAGACTGAAACCTCTGAAAACATGAAGCAAATTAAGTCTCTCCTTCAAATTAGGGGGTGTTTGTTATATTTTTGTCTAGCAATGGAAAAGCTGACTAATATTACTGAGGAAGGAAAATAAAAAGAGAGAGAAATGCATCAGGAACAAAATATAAGATTCAAGGGCATGTCCCCAATTACATTCCCACTTCTTACCTTTCTGTTGACCCATGTGTGGCCACTGCCTGTCCCAGACTGTCTATTCTTATAGCACACTACACACCAAAGTCAGTCACAACCTCTCTTGCTCTTCAACAGAGTAATCTCACATATTAAGAGAAATGGCTAACTTCATGAAAAAGAAGAGAAAAAAATAACTTTTTAGCACAGATATACTTCCATGACATAAAAACATGTATACCTTTTAGAGGGGGATCTTATGAGTAAAGGTTTCATGTACTTTTACCTTAAATTCTTATTTTTATTATCCACTTCTCTATAACCATCACAACACACACACACACATACACACACACACTTCCTACACCAGAAATTATCATGTATCATCATTCTGCTTCTAAAATACTGTTTCTTGCCCTGGAATATCTGTCAGCTGTTAGCTTTTCTTTTCCACAGCTGCTGTCTATTTGTGATAAGCATATCCCCCCAACCATTTTTTTTTAAAAGAAAATGCCATCAAACAAACATTTGGCCAAATTAATCTCCCATCTGTAAAACACAGTTTACTTGGGTTATCAGCAGGGGATGTGTCCTCTTTGAATTTGTTTTCTGGAGAATGGGAATTTATTCAAGTAAATTAATTTGCAAACAGATACAGCAATTCCTGGATGATTAGATAACCTCTTGGCATTTGGAGGGATAGTTCTCAGTGGGTATCTGGGCTATTGACACTCTGAAGTCCTTAGATTATCGTCCAGACCCATTCCTATAATTCTGTGAGAAAACAGATGTGACAGTTCCACAGCTTGAAATACAACTCAACCCTCTAGATTTTAGCTCTACTATTCCATAGTTAGATGATTTCTATTAACTCATCTTCTAGGAGCCTCTCAAAGATATAGCCATACAGGGTTTTTTTTTTTTTTTTTTTTAATTTAAACTTGATAATATTATGCTTACACCTTTTCCATTCCTTGCTCTAGAAAGTTCTACTAGATGAAAACAAAATGTTTTCAGGCTTAACAATACACAACAGTTCATTTATCCAATTCTGGAAATTCTTCAAAAGAGAAATACAAACTAGGAAATGTTCCATTATCATATCGTGTTGAAAATGCTGATACAAAATGTGAATGAGCTTCCTACAATCAAGTGATAAGTTTAAATGCGTAAGTTAAGGCTTCCATTTATAAGTTAAAAAAAATACTAGTTTCAGAAATTGGATTTGCAATTTTTAGTCATATTATTAGAGTTTAGTATAAAAACAGAATTCAAATAAAAGGACCAAGTAAGACATATTCCACAAACATACAGCAAAAAGTGATTGAAATATATCAGAAAACATCCCAAAACAAAGGCATAAATATTCCCATTCACAGCATTTCCAAACAGTAGGCAGTATTATGGATTCCTTGACCACCAAATGTCCCAGCAATTTCAGATACGGGGTAACATTGGTCACGTTAGTCTGAATAAAGATACAATGATAAAGACTCAAAATGAATAATCTTTAATTTACATTAAATGATTGAAAATAAATAGTATGGTGCCTATTTCATAAATATGATTTTACGAACATCATTTTCCTATATTCAGCCTGGTGTACCAATCATTCTGCTCCTTAGCTTCACCGTGTATGACAAGAAGTCAGAAGCAAGTAAACTTCATGCTTTAAATTTATGGTTCAAGGCTGCTCTACAATATTTGATTCTTATTTTACCTTCTTTTGAGATGTCCTCTTCAAATTCTAGACTAAAATTTGCCTCCTAATTTGTTGTTTTATTTTTCTAAAGGTAAAAACTGCATGTGTCTTAATTGAATATCCAAGTTCTACAGAAAGCATATTTTACCAAAACATTCTTTCTATATGCATTTCAGAGCATGGGAAGAGGCTATCCCCAGGCACAAAGAAGGCTCTTAGCGGGAAGGAAAGGAGGCTGACACTCTGGCATAATCAGAATAAGTGGAAGAGCAGGAGAGGCATGCTGAATACAGAGAGGACCCCTCGCAGAAGACTGAAAATTTGCTTTCCCCATTAGCTAAACAACAGATAGAGATTTTTTCAGGCAGGAGGGAAAAGAATTGCAGGGAAAGAAATAGTTTTTCCTGGTTTTCCATCTGCTGGACTCTGGCTCATGGGGAAGAAAAATCATTTGAAGGAAAATATTAAGTCCAAAGTTGAAGTAGTATTGATTGCACCCCTTCCCATTTCCTATATGTAATTTTCTGTATGCCTTACAAATATGTGCACTCTTGCTTCTTTTCATAGCTTATAAAAAAGCATCGGGGAACTTGGAATTAGAACTGTACAGCTAGTTCATCTCTTACAAAGTTGACTCTTACAAAGTCTCAGGTGCCTATAAAAGATGGAGTGGTAGCAGCAACCGCTGACCACACTCTTCTCACTTGTTGGTTCTAACGTAATGCTATTCCAAATCATCTCCACGGGGTGAAAGAAACCAAAGATGGGTGTAAATAAATATGATCAGCAACCCCTTAGTAGTCAGGGCTCTACAATTTTTAAAACTTTCTTCCTCATGGGAAAGGAACTACTTAGATTCTTTTTAAAAGAAAATAAAGTCACAAATGGATTTATTACAGAAAGGAAATAGCTAAGATTTTTTTTTTTTACTCTTTAAACTGTGTTTATGTGATGTGTTAATGGATTTCTACCATTCTTTTATCAAAAGATCTTACACTTTTCTTAATCATTACCAACATTTGTGTAGTGGCAGTTAAATTTGCCACTGCATAATGTGAACGCACAAAGATAGCAGTTTCAGTAAGTTATTTAATATGTTGTATCTGTATTTTCTTATGTTGGGCAATAGAATCCTGGTTCTAATAAGCAGATGAGTGGTACGTATATGTTGTCTTATTCAGTGGCAACTTACTGCATGACATTTACTTAAAATTAAAATTAGATATGCAAGAAAATATATGCAAGAAAATATGTAAGAAAAATTAAATATACAATAAAGAAAATGCTTTCTGTTGTCTCAATCACATTTCGTTTGTTTAGGACTGCCAGGCAGTGGCTGGGTATCATCACACACACATAGACAAGGGACATATGGCTCACTGCAGAGAGCACCACTGCACAGCACTCCTCCATAAAGTTTTAGTTTCTGTGTATAACAGTGCCTGACAGGTTTTCAAAGAATGTGTCCAGCATGATATAAAATATTTTGCAGAAAATAGATGATTGTACTTTGTGCCTAACAAAAATAATAGAATGACTTATTTTAAAGGTAGACTTTGTTTTTCAGGAAAATGGTCTCATATAGTGGCATCTTTTCACTAATTTTCATGGGTCGAATTTTTTCATATGTCTATAGTCTAGAGAGGATTTATATAGTCTTTCTCACTAAGCAGCAACTTGTTTCTAACAGATTATACTGTCTCTTTGGCATTTAGAACAATCATATTTAAATTTTCTGATGACTTTTACTGCAGTATTTTATTTTACACAATAGTGGAGAAATGAACACGTTAATACCAAAAAATGTGAAGATCTCATAATTGTAATTCAACTGGGACAATAAGGATCGCATCATACATGCAAGAGACACCCTGTGATCTATAATCCACTCGACCTACTTGGCAATTGTTTGGATTAAAGTGAGAGGTTTTGGTTCCCTGTATTTTCTCTCAAAATAAAACACTGGATCAAAGATAGAATAATCAAAAATATAGACTCAAAGCATCACTGCTTTACATAAATTTTATATACCTGTGGCAGAATTTATGAAATCTCTACTCGACCCGAGAGGACAGATAGCTTCCTCACAAAGGCTCTATGACATATAATTGTGAGCCTTAATGGCTTAGGGGCTAATAGGCAAGTAGTAAAACGTATTTTGTATGCAACTGAGTGGCTCATGGAAGCACGACCTTGCAGTCTATATACAGCACCTGGCTCCTCCCTCTCTAGCTCCCTGGCCACCATGAAGTCAGCACATATTACGGCTTCTGTCTAGGTTTTCCCCCAAAGCCTGAGGCCCTAACACATGGGGGGTTTCAGAGGTTGGTGATTCTAGGGTGTGATACTGGGATTATGAAAGTGACTGAAACCACTACAAATCACGAGTCAAATCAAAAGCTTCACAGCACAGTGATATATACATATTCATATTTAGAGCAGCACTGTTTATAATACTGAAATCTTGGAAACAACTGAAAGGTATATCAACTGAGGAATAAAGATTTTTTTTTTATACAATGTAGTACTACTTAGCCATAAAGAATGATAAAAGTGAGACATTTCTAGGTAAATGGATGCTCCTTGAGAACATATTCTTAAGTGAGGTAAATCAAACTCAGATGTGTAAATATTTCGTCATTTCTCTAATGTGACAAACTGAAAGTATAAATAAGAACTAAAATATATAATAGATATTGCAAAACAGGAGGACATTTTTTAAAAGGAGGGTAGGAGAGGAGGTATGGAGCAGAAAAAAATGAAAGAAAATGAATTAAAAAGAATCAAAGCTCTGTAAATAAGGGAAGAGAGGTAGAAGGGGAAGAGAAGGAAATGAGGGAAAAAAAGAGGAACTAAGGCATACCACACATAGGCACAGTTTCCCTATGATGAATGTGATTATCATGAGTATCTAAATTATAACAATAAACTTAATAAAGAAAAAAAAAATAAAATTTCCTTGTTCCACTTGGTGTTGACATTTTCTCCCAGCAGTGAGAAAGTAGCTAGGAGAACACCATGTTTTACCGAGCTCCTCCACTCTGATGTTACTGACTTGAAGTCATAATACCATGGACTGAATTCTCAGAAACCACTAGACAGATTAACACTCCTCCATTATGCTGTGAGTAATGTATATTCTGTACTTGCAGTGGCAAGACCTGACCAATGAAGGCCCTGATTCTTTATTCTTAGTGGCACTAGGCTCAATCATATTCTAGGAAGCTCTTCCTGATTTGTTATCTTCCTTACAACATCTGAGTTTGGGATTGTAAAATATGCTCTACTACAGGTCTATTCATAGCCTCTGATGTCTTCTCCTATCCACAGAAGGCTATAGGTCCAGTGGTCATTTTTTTCCCCCAGTGGTCATTTTAAATATTAAACAAAGACCTCATTAATATAGGATCACCTGTTCTTTGTTGGCATAATTCTCTCAATAACTTAGTAAGTATCTAAATCATTCACTTGCAGACAAATCCAAGTGGTAGTAACCATCAACAAAGTTGTTGTTTTTCCTACGCTCTATTTTCCATGTATTAGTGATTACTTAGAGGGTATATGAAACAATGAAGGGTGTCAAAAACATTCCGTCTATCTGATCTCTCTGAGCCACTTGCCTCAGTTGACAAATTTTATCTAATCTTTGTCATTCAAAGTTTGTTTTTTTATTTAATCTCCCAAAAGTAGTAGATTTCCCAAATTTCCAAGGCCCTGAATGTCTGAATGTTTTTTATGTTTTTGTCTTAGCTTGCAACCTAGATAATTTTCCCCAGTCCTTTCTTCCACTATCATCTCAATCTGACAAGTAGTTGCAAGTATTTATTACCATAATTCTGTTTTCCAATCTCTTCCTTTATGGCTGAGAATACATGAAGTCTGTCTTCCAAGAAGCAATAGATAAGATTATTAAAAATATTTTACATAACATGAGCCACAACTGCTTCAGTTCCCCCTGTCATTTCTCTATTGCTTATCATTTAATTGTACAACAAGGGGCAAACATTTCATGTCATTGTTGGAACATCACCTTAATTTTAGTGCCAAATAACTTACCAGTCAGGATTCGATTAAATTCACAGAAACATTTCTAGGAATCTCAGGGAAGAACAGCTTTGATACAACATTGGAATGTAGGGGAAATGAAGACTGAAAGGCCATCTGCAGTGAAGTCTTAGGGCAACTGAAAACCTGGCACACTCAGTGACTGTTTTTTTAAGTTTTATTTTTTTCTAATTTATTTATTTGTATTTTAACTTGAAGAGTGAAAAATAGAAGCAAAAACAAATAGAAAAATGACATAAACAGGGAAACATACAATAATACATATGTTACAGATTTTCAAACCATAGATAGCTAATATATATATATTTTTTAATAAAATAATCCAACACAGATCAACAGTACACAATAGAAGTCGGTTATCCACAGAAGTTGTTGATTTGAGCCATTCACAACTCAGTATATTATGACTTTACTTTATATACCTCCATTTTTATACTTTTCTGCTTGATGGTCAAGACCCAGTTAAAGCAAGACCTATATAACAAGAAATGTAACTTTTGTGTCTGATAAGGTCAGTCAGGTACCCTCAGAGTTTATCCTGCAACCCTGTACCACACTTTGTAGATCCCTTGTCAGTGTCAACCATGTGAATGAGTCACGGCCACTGCTTGACCTATGTGCTCTCTGTGAGAGCCTGAGAGAAAGTTTTCTCTCCATGTGATTCTCCTTAGGCACACTCTACATCATCGATTGCATTCCTCTGTGGCCCTATGATTATAGGGCCTTGATCAGAAAATTTGGGGCACAACTGAGTTTCATGATGTTACAATACAGATCCACCTATGTCCTAAGTCTTCACTGAGCTTGAAAGGCTAGGGCCAAAATGTTGGCTGACCTTGAAGCCTTTATTTTTCTCCTATTTTTGATCTGCAAACTTAGGTTGTTAACCCTCCAGAAGAGAAGCTTATTATTACCCTGCAATTTATGCAGTTTGGTTTAACCACACTATTTGTCTAAATATCAGAGTTCATAGGCATAACATGGAACATGTATTTTTCATCAAGTTTGAGATACTAAACTCTAAGTCCATACAGAATATGAAGAAGAAGAAAAAAAAAATTTGAAAAACAGGAATGAACACTTACATATATTTATATAGATATTTAGAAATCCATCCATATACAGCATAGTAGCATTGTAGCAGGACTGTTTTTTGACACTTTTTTGTCTTATTTTTTCATTTATTAACCTTTAAAAATGGGCAGTAAAATAATAGCTGGTATGTCACGAAAAGAAGTTCATATTTAGAAGACCAGAATGACAGCCATTTGAAGCGTGACCCTTCTATTACACTTTGTTAAATTCAGTGCAGTTGCTTTTGTCAGTGACTTCTTGATAGACTGAGCTGGAACCAGATCCAAGAACCCACCTTTGTTTGTGGATCTGCTCTCCACTGAGACATCCATTCTTCCTTCAGTGCTGTTATTGAGGATTACAGATGGATCATAATGCACAGGTTCTTATTGGTGCTGGCATAGCTGCTTAGTGCTGTAGCTCTATCTTACTTTGCTCAACTATGTGAAAAAACACTAAATATGAAATATAAGCTCGGAACAAAATTTTAAGGGTGCAATATAGCATTACTGACCATAGGTACAATGTTGTATAGAAAATCTGTGGAATTTACTTATTTCATAATGTTCACTGATAAACAACATGCATTTCTCTTCTTGCCACCATCTTGCAACTGACATTACATGGTTTAAATCTACAAATTTGACTACTTTAGATACCTTCTTTGTCTTGCTGCCAACTCTCTGTGACTGGCTTAATTCATATAATATAGTGTCCTCAAGGTTCATGCATGTTATCACGTTTCATAATTCCATTTTATTTGAAGGATGAAAATATTGCATTGTATTACATATGCAAATGAGTGTGCTTGAAGGCCTTGATGAGACAACCATTAGGTCCGTGGCTCAGTAAAGCATATAGTCTATCTGTCTGCCTGTATATCTATCTATCTATCTATCTGTCTATCTATTCATCCATCCATCATCTATCTGTCTGTCTATCTATCTATCTAACTTGTTAGTGAACATTTCAGTTGATCCCACATCATGGTTATTATGAATAGACTTACACTGAATTGGGAGTGAAAATATGACTTTGAGAACCAGATTGAAGCTCCTCTTGATAAATATACGGAAATAATGAATGTCTTCGTATTTAGATGGGAATAAATGCTCCATCTTTTAAGTCTTGCTCTTCCCTGTTTCTTGTTCTCACTTCTCCCTCTTTCTCCCTTTCCTTTTTTTCCTCTCATCTTCTTTCAGCTGTATTAGCCATACAAGTCCAACATTCATTTGAAATGTTGATTTCTCCTTTCTCTTTGTCCCAAGGGGACTCTCAGACTTGGGAAAGTATCTTAGTAAAGTATTTACCTACCATGTGTCAGTATTCAATCAGTACCACCTCAAGAGAAGAAAAAATGGGCAAGGTTATATAGCACTTTTTAAGGGTAAGAGATTCATTACTAGTCCAAAGAGAGAGCTGTGATTTAGTTTTCCCTCTGTTCCATACCCTCAGTGTTTCAGAGGATTAACTATGAGTAAAATATAACAGAGATTTTCATATTAAAAAGTATTTCCAAATGCCAGACAATACTATTCCATTCATAATGGCCTGTAATATTTGCCTCCCCATAACCTGGGAAGGTAGCAGAATATCTGCCCTTTATTTTATTGATGTCAGCATGATGGAGACTTAGATACTATAGCTAAAAATTTAATTGCATTTAAATCCAAGTATTCTTTGACTATCTATTACTATACAAAGCTATATATTTTTCTAACGATTACAAGGGGGAAAAATGAAGTTCCAGAGTCATTTTATAGGCATCCAGAATTTTACTAAGGAAATAAAAAGACATTGAATGAACAATTAAACATCACTGAAAGATGGCTAATGATATTTGACAACCTTCCAGAAGATGGAAGAGATATTCTCCAAGACAGAAACAAAAACGAGCAAATAGACATGCCGATCTGCCATAATAGCAGAATAAGCTTCTTGGGAATACATCTGAATTAACACATAATTGTTATTTTCTGGTGTTTTTTCCCTAGAAATAAATATGAGAGAGAGCTTTTGTTATTTATTTCTGCTTTTAAAAAACACAATAATTGTCCTTCTTCAAAATGCAAACCAACGAATTTTTAAGCATGAAAATTAGAACAAGAAAGAAAGCATATAAAAGACTCCAAAGAATGAAAGGCATAGTGGAAACAAATGAGGAGCTTTTCCCTTTTCCCCATATGAGAGCAAAGAGACACTCAGTGAAATTAGTGGGCAATAAATTTAGATCTAATAATAGGCAATACTTCATTAACTAGGTATATAGGATTCTCTGCAGCGAGAGGTCACAGGACAAGAACAATGACTGCATTTTTAAAAGGACTAGATCATTTTGTATCCATTAATAATTTCCTGAGTTTGGCAAGCAAAGATGATGAGAAAGCTAATCTGATCACTTGCATCAGGGTGTGAACCAGTAGCTTCAGTCAGCACAGAAGAGCAGCTTCAGTGTTTTATAGAGGGCCTAACAGCTGAAGGAAGGTGTTATGTGCATTTGTCTGCCTCTGAGTCATGCCTGGTGGAACAATTCTAGGTCTGATGAGTCAATATTTAGATGATAACAGCATATTGTTGGAGTCCACAAACTTGAAACTTACTTGTAAATAATGCAAAATACACATTGATTAGACCATTTAAAATTAATGGAAATATTTTTTGTTAACTTTATTGAGAAATAAAAATGCAGTGAGACAGTTTCAAAACCAATTAGTGGGGGGCCAGGGAGATGGCTCAGTGGAATAAGCACTTCCTGGCAAGTGCAAGGGCTTGAGTTCAATCCCTGGTTCCACAAAAAAAAAAAAAAAAAAAAAAAAAAAAAAAAGATTAGTGGGAGAGTTTCAACTGATTAGTGGGACAATTTCAATAATTACTACATTGCACATTGTTGTCTTCTATGTTATCATAGTACAAGATGCAGACATGATATCCTGTCCAAACAGTATGAGTACAAATCTTTATTCTCATTGAATTAAGAGGAAGTAGCTATATATCTGTCCTATTTTGTATATATAGATACAAAATGGTCTTTCATTTGTATCCCTTTTTTTTTTGTTTAATTTTTTCAGAGATGGGTACTCCATTGCCATTTAAATATAGTAGGTGTGTGAATTCAGCAAAATACTCCAATATAGTCCAGTAGTCCATAATAGTAGCGGTTATGTGTAGGACTGGCAATGTCAGAAGTTGTTGACTTGATCTTTTTACATCTCAGCATATTAATATGGCTTTACTTTTTATACCTCAGTTTTATACTTTTTTGCCTTTTGTTCATTATCTTTCTTCCATGGTACTGAAGAGAGTAAAAGGAGTGACAGCTAGAAAATTTGTACACGTCACTCAGCCCAAATCTCAGAGACACAGTTAGTCTTTTCTGTCTGCATCAACCTCCCTGGGAATGGGCTTGGGACAACAGCCTCTTCATAAACACTTTATGACAGTACAAATCAGATAGGTAGGTGAAATTATTTCCTCAGTGTTTCCTATACATGGCAACTGCTAAGAGCGGCCAAGATGAGGAAAGCACCACATACCTAAGCCTCACAGGGCAGACTGTGTAGAAGAGATAGGTATTTTTAAATTCTCAAAGTGCCAAATTTCTTTTTTGGTAGTCCGGGAGAAATGACGGAATAATTTAGTTGCTAACCCTAGCCTCTCTGTGTCAGTGAGAAGGATAATTACTGTCATCATCCTGTCTCTGCAAAATGTCAGTGTCTCATATGAAGCTCCAAGTATATACTATCCTCAGGTTGATTCCATATCTTGGTTATTGTGAATAATGCTGCAGTGAGCTTGGGAGTGTTGATAGGTCTTTAAAAATACTGATTTTTATTTCCTTCTGATATAGACTCAGAAATAAGGTAGCTGGGCCACATGAAGAAAGAAAATGTACACTCAATGGAATAGCATTCAACCAAAAAAGGAGAAAATCCTGTTGAGACAGTAGTAATGTATTTTGACTGTATGATACAGATTGAAATAAGTTAGACCCATAAAAGTAAATACTGCATAATCTCTCTTAGTTGTAGTATATGAAATAGTTGAACTTAAAGCAGTAGAGAACAGAGTGTAGTTAGCAAAATCTGGGATGGAGGCAACGGAGAAATTTTGGTCAATAGGTACAAATTTTAAACTGTAACATGATGTGAGGGGGTCTAATGAACACCGTATTATAATTAATAAAGCTATACTGTGTACTGAAATATGCTAGCCTAGCAGATCATAGGTGTCCCTGCCACACCCACAGACACACATGTAATAGTAACTACAAGAAGTGGAGAATATGTAAACTAATTTGCTCTGATCATTTCAATAAAATATAAATATGCCAGATTAGCACAATGTAAACCTCAAATGTATGCAGTTTTTACCTCTCAATAAAAGTGATGGGAAATAACAAAAAAAAGGAAATTCTTTCATTTATAATTTTTTTATTCAGAACATTTGCAGAAGTGGGCATACTAGCTTATACTGATAACTACATACTGTGCAGAAAACAGTGAGATAGTGTGCGTATGTCACATAAGTACAAAGTGTTTGTTTAGATTGTTTTTGGCTTCTGGGAATTTGTCTTCCAGGGATCCTGGCCTTCAAAGAAACCTGCATTCATACACAAAATAATAATAAAGTATTCAAAGGAAAAACCCCCAAAATCTCCACTTCATATGAGTTCATATTGGAGCCAGTGTGTTGGTCTCCCCACATTTGTACCTGGCTAGCTTTTCCTGGCTCCTTGATGAACTGATTTCCAGATTTGGGCACAGAGTTCCAGAAGGTTCATTCTGTGTTTTCAGGGCTCCTTATGTTCATTGCAACACTAAAGCCAAAATAATTAAAGCTTAATAATGAAAGCCAAAAAGAGAAATGCTACATTCTCTGTACTGTTTCATACAAAAGGAGCCATTAAGACCACATCTGATGTCAGCAAGTACAGAGTCTAGCTGTTGTCCTATCCTGAACTCAATCTGTCCTCTAACGACACATAATGCATTAGGCCTAAATACTGAAGGAAGGTAGGAACCACCTAAAGACTCTTTTGTAATGTAAGCAACACAGAGAAAGTAGAATTAACATGCATGCGCACTTGTCCCACACTTTTCAAATTACCAGCTCCTCTGCTGCTGTTGCAGGCTTCTCGAAGCACTTCTCTGGCTCTTCCTTTAGAGAGGTGGCCTTTATTCTAATTTGCCTTTTCAATTGCTCATTGGCCTGGGGTTTTTCTGTAACTTGCACAGCTGATACATGAAGTCATTTATATTTGATAAGGATTACTATCAAGTTAATTGGTTAGTTCTTCCAGGGAACATGTTTAAAGTAAATGAGGTCACTGACTACATAGACTTGGGAGAGATCTTATCAGAGATTTCACTGACTTTACTGTAAGAGGTAAAGGTACTTTCAACTAGAAGACTTGGCAGACTAAAGGGACATAGACTGCATCAGTCTCCTGTTAGTCTTTACAGATAAGTATGCAAATGTTAAGGATACTTTGTTAGAGCATTATAAACATTCTGCCATGAATTTTAGAAACAGATGATAAAATAAAATTTAAATAGTTCTTACTAATCTTCCAAATCTTTCTTCTTGTAGACTGGGGGTGGTGGTGCATGCCTGTAATCCCAGGGCTTGAGAAGCTGAAAATAGGAGGATTACAACAAGTCCAATCTGTGTAGTGAGACCATGTAGTTCCTGTACTAAAATACATTTAAAAAAAAAAAGAAAAAGAAGTAGAAAAACTTTCTTCTTGAGAGAATGTAAAGAAAAGATTCTGCAATAAAATCTTTTCTTTTCTCTGTATTTTCTTAGGGAAGGGTCCTACAGGATGTTCAGGGTCTCACTACTAGATGGGACTCATAGTGATCTGCCTGTTTTACAGCCTTCCAAAAGCTGGGATTACAGGTTCCTGCCACCATGCCCAGTCTCAATTGCCAGCTCAGAGCACTCTGGGGGGTGGGGCCAGCATGGAAGGCCTGGGATCGAATCCCAGGCCCCTGTACCTGCTTGCAGGCACTTAAATACACTGAGCTATTTGGCCAGCCCTTGCAATAAAATGTTGTCAACAACCTCATGTTTTCCATTTGTTCTTAATCTCTGGTGAGACATGGGAAGGAAAAACAAGTATATCTGAAACCAAATAACCCTTGGTATAATTTTGTAAAGTACTGGAACATACTTCACTATGCTTAGTTTTCTCTGGCTTTTTTGGAAACCTCTTGTGCTGGTAGCTGAAAGATTTTGAAGGGAAAATGCATACAAAATTAGATAGGCATCAGGGAGGGAAATGTAGCATCAAAACAAAGTGTTTAAATAAAAAATAGAAATGAAAACAACAGAAGGCTTTGAAGGGATCACATAACTGGGTCAAGAATGTTCACAAAATAACCAGGGCATTGTCAAACTAATTGTGAGCTCATCATTTGCTTTGTGTTTAATGAAGATCTGGGCGATGTGGAAACATAAAAGTGAGTGTCACAAGACATTTGCTTCAGTACAATCAGTGGTCCATTTGTGTAGGACCTTCCCCACCACTGGAGAGCTTTAAAAGTTTAGATGGTGCATCACAGAAACATCTAGCTAGGAAGGTCACCTCCTGCCTTTCCATCCCTCTTTAATATTCACTGTTGTAACTTTCCATTTTTATTTAGGAAGTTATATTCAGCCAAAAGTTTTATTATTTGGAAGTTTTATCCTAATTACTCTTAGAAATTCATTTCCTTAAAATTCAGTATTTCTGCAAGTCGACATATAGATAGCATTTTGATATCATAGTAATTGGTTAAAAAATGAGAACTATGCCTTTTCTACATGACACAAAAGAAGCCATTTTTAAAAGAAAATTGGGGGAAAAAAACCAACACTTGTGTGCCCCAAGGACAGGGACACAGGCAGCACACCCCACTGTGCTATTCACGCTGGGTACAATGTGCAGGCCGACAAGCCAAGCTGGTCACTGTCGTTACATTATTTCAACAACAGCTAAAACGTATCCTTGTGTGTCATCTTCCTAATTAATGATTTGCTTATTCACCAAGCCATTTTAAATTCAGAGTTTAGAGGTGAATCTATCTTATATTTTTAAAAGTAAAAGGCACAGAACAACTAATCCAAAAAGGGCAAGTCTATGTTTCCAAGAAAAGTAGAATACTTACCAAAGAACAGCAGTTTCATTTACAGGTGCAGACACACCGGCATGCATAACAATGTGTGGTACATACACACACACACACACACACACACATACACATAGGATATGAATGTGTGAGCTGTTTCCCAAATACAAAGATCAAATATAAATGTCTTAGATTTCCCTTTGTCTTTGTCTTTTCAATAATGCTTAAGGTTGCTAGTGCAAGTCCTTCTCCACCCAATTAAGCTAATCAGAAAAGGTAGGAGGCCCCTAAGACACACTACTGTAAGTGTTCAGGGTCACTCACCTTCATGAGAGCCTGGGGAACAAAGGACTTCCGCCAGCAGGAAGCAGCGCCTGCTGGGACCATGTGGCGATCTCTGAGCTACGTGGCATCTGCACTCATCCCCACTCAGCCCGCAAAGTAAGGCTAGCAGGGCAGAGCCTCTTTCTTGCTGATCTCTTTTCTGATTTTTTTCTTCATTTGTTTGTTTTTGTCTCTTTTGTTTATTTTTTATTTTATTTTTAATTAAATGTATTTATTTGTATTTTAACTTGAAGAGTGAAAAATAGAAGCAAAAAAAATAGCAAAAAAATGACATAAACAGGTTAACATATAATCATACATATGTTACAGATTTTCAAAACATGGATAGATAATTTTTATCTCTCTCTCTCTCTCTCTATATATATATATATATATATACATATATATATATATATATATATATATATACATATATATTTTAAATAAAACAATCCAACACAGATCAGCAGTCCCTAATAGAAGCGGGTTATCCACAGAAGTTGTTGACTTAAGCCATTCACAGCTCAGTATATTAATAAGACTTTATTTTATATACCTCCATTTTTATACTTATCTGCTGGACAGTTAAGACTGAGTCAAAGCAAGACCTATATAACAAGAAATGTAACTTTTGTATCAGATAAGGTCAGTCAGGTACCCTCAGGATTTATCCTGTAACACTGTACTGTACTTTGTAGATCTCTTGTCAGTGTCAGCCATGTGGATGAGTCACGGCCATTGCTTGACCAATTTGTTCTCTGTGGAAGCCTGAGAGAAATGTTCTCTCCATGTGACTTTCCTTAGGCACACTCTACATCATCAATCACATTCCTCTGTGGTCCTATGATTATAGGGCCTTGATCAGAAAATTTGGGGCACAACTGAGTTTCATGATGTTACAATACAGGTCCACCTATGTCCTGAGTCTTCACTGAGCTTGAAAGGCTAGGGCCAAAATGTTGGCTGACCTTGCAGCCTTTCTTTTTCTCCTATTTTTGATCTGCAAGCTTAGGTTGTTAACCCTCCAGAAGAAAAGCTTATTATTATCCTGTAGTATATGCAGCTCGGTTTACCCACACTATTTGTCTAAATATCAGACTTCATAGGCATAACATGGAACATGTATTTTCCATCA
>PVKA01022662.1:15213-36894 GCA_004027165.1 Ctenomys sociabilis | reverse complement strand
GGTATAAAAAATAAGATATGCAAACAGCTACACTCTTAATTTACTGATAAGAGACATACAGTATAATAATGTCTGTAAGTATAGCATCATGTATGCACCTACTATGATACCAAAACATTATGAAAACAGTTTGCAATGTATTAATTTATCAAATCCATCTTGTCAAGGTATCTTAAAACTGTCTCATTGATATTTGTACTTCAATAAAATAAAAATTAAAAAAAAGAAAATAGAAATGAAAAGAATAAACAAAATAGACAAAACCCCTAGCCAATCTTAAACAAATAAAGGAAAGACCCAAATCATTGTAATTAGAAGTTAGAAGTGCAAAAGACAAAACCACAATGAATTCTGCTGAAATTTAGAAGGTTATTAGTAATACTGTGAGAACCTATACTTCCATAAAATTGAGAATTCATAATAAACGGACAAATGCCTAAACACATCTGAACTACTACTGCTGAATCAAGAAGATAAAGACTGTTAATAATCCGTAATCAAGCAACAAGTTTCAAGATGTAACTTGAAAACTACCAACAAAGTAAAGTACAGGTCCTGTTGGATTCACTCAAATTCCACAAGGCTTTTAAGGACCACCAATACTCACACCAATACTCTTCAAACTCTGTAGTGAAATTGGAAAGGAAATAATTTCTGCCAAAGTCATTCTTGGAAACTAGCGTTAACCTAATTTCAAGACCTGAGAAATGCCTGTTACGGCTTGTATGTAGCTGTTCTACCACAGCCTCATGTGCTTGTGGGTGGAACTTCTTGGAGCTGGCTGATCTAGACTGTGTGAACAGGGACTAAAGGTATGTGGTACAAAATTACTCCACTCATTGGCATTAGCACAGCTCTGGGTGTGGGTGGCACCAACCACAAGGTTTGCAGCCTGGATCAGATAAAAGGGAAAGACAGGCTTGCAGCTTGCTGCTCCGGCCTCCTGACTACTTTACTATGGAATCTTTATCCTCAGCAGTGCCCCTCTGCCATGCCACCGCACCTGGGAGCCAGTGTGCTGTAGACTGAAATCACTACAACCTGTAAACTGAATAATAAAACTTTCCTCCTTTAACTTTGGGTGTTGTATATTTTGCCTCAGCAGTGAGAAAAGTAACTAAGGCAACACCCAACCAGAAAAAAGAACAGGACAATGTCTTTAATGAATATTAATGTGAAAGCCTGTAACACTATTCTGGCAAGTAGGATGTAACAAATCATCCAAAAGACCATACGAGGTGACCAAGTCAGACTCATTCAAGGATGAGTGCTGCAGGATGACTAACCATACATAAATCAATATACGTAACATATCACATAAAAAGAAACAAGGACAAAAATCACATGATCACTGCAGGAGATCTAGAAAAAGCCTTTGACAGAACCCAGTGTAAGACAGCAACATTGAGGGGAGATGGCTCAGTAGAACAAGTGCTTCCCTGGCAAGCACAAGGGCCTGAGTTCAATCCCTGGTTCCACCGGGGGGAGATCAGCAACATTGAAATAAGGATCTTATCTCAATCTGGTAAAAGACTTTTATAATGACCAACATCATAATAAATGTAGAGAAACTGAAAATTTTCCCAAAAATCAGGTATAAAACAAGGATGTCAGAGATGTATAGGTATAGTGGAAAATTGTTTTGGAGCAGCTGGGCAGCCCTTAACTATAGCTGGACGAGCTCTTATTGGAGAAGGAGTCTTGACTAAATTGTGCAGAAAGAAACCTAAAGCAAGGCAGTTTTTCCTATTTAATGATATTCTTGTATATGGCAATATTGTCATCCAAAAGAAAAAAATACAACAAACAACATATTATTCCTTTGGAAAATGTTACTATTGATTCCATCAAAGATGAGGGTGATTTAAGGAATGGATGGCTTATTAAGACACCAACCAAATCATTTGCAGTCTATGCTGCCACTGCCACTGAGAAATCAGAATGGATGAATCATATAAATAAATGTGTCACTGATTTACTTTCCAAAAGTGGGAAGACGCCTGTTAACGAGCATGCTGCTGTCTGGGTTCCTGACTCGGAGGCCACTGGGTGTATGCGCCATCAGAAAGCAAAATTCACACCTGTTAATCATCGCCATCATTGCCGCAAATGTGGCTTTGCTGTATGTGGGCCCTGTTCTGAAAAGACATTTCTTCTACCCAGCCAGTCCTCTAAGCCTGTGCGGATTTGTGATTTCTGCTATGACCTGCTTTCCACTGGAGACATGGTGGCATGCCAGCCCGGGGTCGGACTCCTACAGCCAGTCACTGAAGTCTTCTTTAAACGATGTATCTGGTGACGATGAGGAGGACAGCAGTGACTGAGCAATGTTTGGAAATATTGTTCAGGTGGGACTGAGAGAAGTCAGTTTGGGGGGAATGTAGGATTCTAAGCACTCTCAGTTCCACTCTAGCCATGACTTTGCCTGAGAAACTGAACCTCTGTGCCTCACCAGAGTCTGTAGGAAGCAGGTCCTTCCTGCTCCCTGACCCATACTCTTCTTCAGGGATAGACTGTTGTGAATAGATACAGTTTTGGTTTCTTACGCTTATTTCCAGATTATTTTCTTGGGTTAGTGAAAATGTTTATTTAATAGATTCTGTACCACATTGTTGTTTTTATTTCAGTGATATGGGCAAACTGAAAGCCCAGAAGGATGGAAACAGGAGTATAATATGATTACTTAGTAATATTAACTTTTTTCTAATCATCCTAATGATTATGACACCAGTGACAAAATTACTATACATAAGTTGGAAATATTTTCACCTTATCTTATACCAAGTGGGACCTTATTGTAATAGCACTGTTACATGAAATATAAACCCTCACTATTTCAGTTTTTGGTTTAAAACACACATTGGTGCTCTTGTAATAAAATGAGTGTTTATGAATGAATATAATTAGGAATACTCATCTGACAGTTAAAAATCACTAAATTTAAAAGGTATCTTATTCTGTATGAATAATTTCCCCATAAAGTAGTTGTGATTATACTTATGTTTTGTAGGTTCTAAATTATAATTGTCAAATATATACTTTAATAATAGGTTGATGTTCTTAGGAACTTGATTTGAAGATTATTAATCATATAGAAATGTCTATCAAAGTTCTACACCAAAGGGCAAAACACAGTGCTATTCAAAATGCTAAAATCCATTCTCAGGCCCCGAGCCCACCTAGAACAAATGCAGGAGACAATAGCATAGAAGAAATAGAATAGCATAGAAGAAATTAGAAAGCACAAACATGAAATCTCTGAAATAATAGCATCTGAAGCAAAGAAACAACTGCAGAAAAGTATAGGGGAAATCATATCAGAAATAATTTCTGAAGTAAAACAAAATGATAACTATTATGAAAGAAGTACTAAGTGCTTCTAAAGAAGACACTGATTAGAAAAAAAAAAGAACAGAAAAATGATGGTTGGGGCTGGGGAGATGGCTCAGTGGAATAAGTTCTTCCCTGGCAAGCCCAAGGGTCTGAGTTCAATTCCTGGTTTTGAAAAAAAAGATGGAATCCTTGAATTAGCAATATAGGAAAGAAATAGAATGTATGAAGCAGATTCAAGGTGCTACACAGGAAATTAAAATCTCAATTGCAAGCTGGCAAAAACATTTGAATGAAAGTGAAAATAGACTTTTAGACCTTGAAAACAACATTGTAGCTAGTGAAAAGGTGAAAAACGGTATGTTAAAAACAACTAGATGCAAGAAAAAATAATTCAACATCTGCAAGATGATGCAAAGATGAACAACATAAGGCTACTAGGCATCCATGAAAAAAAAAGAGTCAATACAAATTATATAAAAAGAATACGGATGGAAGTAATAGCAGATAATTTCCCAAATATGGTAAAACCATCTGACATTCAGCTAACTGAAGCATATAGAACTCCAAATAGCATCAACCCAATTAAATCGACACCCAGACATATAATAATCAAGATCCCAGAAGTTCAGCATAGGGACAGTATGCTGAAAGCTGCTAGAGAAAAGAAACAGATCACATTTAAAGGAAAAACCATCAGAATAATGGCAGATTTCTCTTCACAAACCAGCAAGTCAAGAATAGCATGGAGCAAAGTACTACAAGTCTTGCAAGAAAATGAATTCCAACCCACACTGATATACCCTGCGAAACTCTCAAGTATAAGGAGAAGTGAGATACCTCCATGACAAAAAACAACTAAAGAATTTCATGATGACAAAGCCAACCCCACACAGACTACTAAAAGATATTCTAGAGAGGGATCAAAATGTCCACAACTCCATGCATGAGAATGGAAAGAACCCACCAAGTAGGGCAAACAATTAAACACAGGAGAAAAAGAGGTATACAATAGCAGTCTTTCAATTATCTTTTGTATACAGCAGCAACATATTTCCATTAGAAAACTCTACAAATGGACTTCTCTTGCACCTTAAGAGTCATGATTCTGTCTAGATCCACAGGGTGGATATCAAGGAAATAGCAGTAGCTCAGTCCCACAAGTGCCACCTGGCCACCAGTAAGCGTCATGGACACTGTCCACGTCTGCAGATCCAGAAAGGCTCACTTCAAACACCTGGTCTTTGAGCCCATCAGATGCAATTTGTATTCCTTGAGTTCTGGTGATGAGTGTTTTTCCAATATTTCTTCAATGACTTTTTAAATGGGTTAATCTAATATATTTTACATGGTTCTTCATAACTATCATTCTGAGAGCACTTTCTTCTTTATCCAGGACCATACAGCAACTTCTCTTGACTTCTGGGTTATGCTCCGTTATTTTCTATAATGCTACTTCTGGAGGTATCAGAATATTTTGAGTTTGTATAACTGGAAAATATTTTACTTTTAGTTTTCAAGGGTTGTTTGCTAAATATGAAATTCAATGAGGACAGATTTTTTTTTCTTTCAGTCATTTGAATTAATTAGTATAGTTTCTTACCCATTTGCTCTTTTTTTTTCTAATGTGGAATAAGATGCTATTTAATTTTGTTCTTCCAAAGCTAATATTTTTTATGTATATGCTGCAATAATTTTTTTTCTTTACAATTAGTTTTGGACAATTTCATTTTTGTGTATCTTGGTATGATTTTATTCAAATTTCTTGTGCAAAAGATTCATTTTTCTTGAAACTGTGTGCTATAATTTCAACTAAATTCAGAAATTTTAAATCTTTAAATATTTATTGCCTACCACTTTCTACCTTGAGAATTCTAATTATGTGAATATAAATTTCTTGATCTTGGCACAGTGTGAACTATTATATGACTGATCTGTAAATTCTTTCTTCATTTTTATTTTAGGCAATTTTTATTGTGATATTCATTTAAGTTTATAAATGATTTATTTACAATGTCCAATCTAGGGGCTGGGAAGATGGCTCAGTGGAATAAGTGCTTCCCTGGAAAGTGCAAGGGCCTGAGTTCAATCCTCAATTTCACCAAAAAAACAAAACAGAACAAAACAATGTGCAACCTACTATTAATCCCATGCCATGTATTCATTTCAGAAATATTTCTCTAAAATTCATTCTGTCTACATCTTATATCGTTCACATTTCAGTATTTGTCTACAGTTTTTAATATGCTATATAATTATTGATTTTCAATAAAGTTAATGAGAAAGATAAATAAGAGAAATAAATAGAAAGGATATCTATAGGAAAGGAATATTATTCCATTACTTTTTACAGATCACATAATCCTCTACTTAGAGGATTTTCACCAAATCTTAGAATTGATAACCAAGTTCAAGGGCCAGCCTCATGGACTAAGCACTTGCTTAGGCAAGCACAGGGACTGGTATTCAATCCCCAGCACCACATGCCATGCCAGCCCACCCCCTTGGCTTGCTGTGTTGGTAACTGAGTCTGGGCATGGTAGTACATGCCTATAATCCTAGCACTAGGAAGGCTGAAAACAGGAGGGTCACCATGAGTCCAAGCTGTGTGGTGAGACTGCACAAAATACATTTTTTAAAAAGTTAGTAGCATAGCAAGGCACAAAATCAACACAGAGAAATTAATAGTGGCCTTTTTGCACTAATAATAAAGTGGTAGAGAAATAAATTATGGAAACAATATCTTTCACAATAACATCAAGAAAAATTAAATAACCAAGGATGTGAAAGACCTCTACAGTGAAAAGCACAATACTCTGAAAAAAGGTAATTGAAGATGACAGCAGAAAACGGAAAGATATCCCCTTTTTTTAATTGGGCAGAACTCGTGTCAAAATGGTGGTACTTCCAAAACCATCATACAGATTCAACACAATCCCAATCAAAATACCAATAGTGTTTCTCATGCAACTGGAAAAAAACAGTCCTAAAATTCACCAAAGAGATCCAGTATAGCAAAACTAATCCTGGGCAAAAAAAGCAAAGCAGGACACATCACAATTCTAGACTTCAAAGTTATAATATGAAGCTATTGTGATGAAAACAGGATATAATTGGAAAAATGAAAAAAAAAAACATGTGAATCAGGGGAACACAGTAAAAAACACAAGAAGAACTCCAAGTGCATTCAGCTATCTGATCTTTGACAAAGGGACCAAAAATTTATGCTGGAGATAAGATAGCTGCTTTAACAAGTGATGCTGGGAAAGTAACTATCCGCCTGTAGAAGATGGAATCCAAACCCATTTCTCTCACCATGTACTAAAGTCAAATCAAAGGTCTGGTCTAAGTATCAGAACAGAAACAGTAAGTGTACTAGAAGGCAAAATAGGAACAACTCTGGAGGATATAACCGAGGCAAAGTCTTTCTGAGCACAACCCCAACTGCACAAGATACAACTCCAAGAAACAACAAATGGGATCATATCAAATTTAAAAAGTTTCTTCACAGCAAAGAAAATGAACAGATGGAAGAGATAACCTCTAGAATGGGGAACATTTTGCCAGCAATTCCTCAGATAGAGAGCTAATATTGAAAACCTTTCTTTAGGACAGGTTTTCAATATATAATTTAACCTGTCTTAAAGAAAGGTTTTCAATATATAGTTCAGGCTGGCACTGAACTCATAGCAATTCTCCTGGCTCAGCCTTCTGAGTGCTGGGATTACAGATATAATCTACTATGTACAGCTAAGACTAACATGTACACTATATAAAGAACTCAAAAAATTAGACCCTCAAAATAAAAGACCCAGTAAAAGATGACAACCAATACATACATGAAAAATGTTCAACAACACTGGACATTACAGAAACACAAATTAAAACAATACTGAAATTTTATCTTACTCCAGAAAGAAAGGCTATCATAATGACATCAGATAGTAAAGATATGGGGGGAAAAAAGGAAACATTTTTGGGCTGGGGAGATAGCTCAGCAGTGTAAGTGCTTGCCAAGCAAGGGCAAGGACCCAGGTTCAATTCCCAGTACCACATGCCATAGCATCTCCAGAACCCAAGCCATGCAGTGCCAGCCACCAAAACCAGGTATGATGGTGCACACCTGTAATGCCAGTGCTGGGGAAGATGAGACAGGAGGATCACTGTAAGAGTCAAAGTTGCTTATCAAGACCTTGAACCAAATACATAAACAAACAAATAATTTTTTAAAAAATTAAAAAGAAACATCTTCATTGTTGATGAGGATGTAAACTAATAGAAACACTATGGAAATTACTTGGAACTCTCTCAAAAAACTAAAAGATACTCTGTTTAACTCAACTATCTGCTTCCTAGGTATACTCCCAAAAGAGTTAGTCATTACATCATAGTAATGTATATATAGATATATTTATAGCAGCACAACTTACAATAACTAAATATTAAGAGTGGCCTATATGTCTGTAGTGTATTTCTAACTGGTGATCAATTTATTACACCCAGCTGAATTAAGCTAGCATGATGCGGGATGCAGGAGGCCTACCTGAGGACTGTTGCCAACAACATAAGAGAAAGAACAGGAGAAGCTGCTGGAATGCTGTTAGGGATGCTGTTTGGAGAAGCTGTTGGAGTTTTTGGAAGCTGCTAGGTCTCTTGGGTTGGTCTTCTGGAGAGCCTTATCATGCTGGCTTTTCTGATGAACTTTGAGAACCTTGGGTCCTCGTCTTGAGCATCGCTTCCTGGCTCCAGAGGGGTGGATGAAGCAGTGCTCAGCCTCATGGAGAAGCTTGTTGCATTGGCTTTCCTGACAGGAACTCAGCTTTCTCATTGCTGGAGGAGCATGGGACCTAACTGTTGCTGAGGATGGCTGTGGTAGTTTTCGTGGAGCTCTGGTGCTTGCTTTGAGCATTGCTTCCTGGCTCCAGTTCATCCCTCAATCTGCTAGCACAGATCCTCCATCCCACTGGCATAGACTTCCTAGCTTCCACCACTGCCTTTGGGTCTTTCCAGCACAGATCAATGAAGCAGACCTGCATGAGACTTGTGGGCTCTAGGCCTTCAGTTGGACTTGTGGGAGGTATTATTATGAGCTCTAGGTTTTTAGCTGGACTCATGCAAGATATCAGGATCTAGGCCCTCAGATGGAGTCGGTGATAAGTCAGGACCCTCACCCTCACTCTAAGCTGGGGCTAAACTGCAAAAACAATTCCTGCTAACCTTGTACCTTGGACCTGAACCAGGACAAAACTACAGAAAATCTCCTTTTGTGAACATCGAAAGTTCCCCACAGACTAGGTAGCCCTGCCAAGATTATCTCTCCCTCAACTGTTCTACCCCATAAATTCTCTCCCCTAAAAACTCTATAAAATCTCCTGTCCCTTTTTGTTCAGGGCTGTCTCAGTTGCTAGACAGCCAGCCTGCTTGCTCCTGCCTCCAATAAATCTTCTCACGTCAAAATGCCTCATCTAAGCCAGGTGTGGTGACGCATTTCTGTAATCCTAGCACTCAGGAGGCTAAGGCAAGAGGATTGCTGTGAGTTCAAGACCAGCCTGAGCTACAAAGTGAGCTTAAGGCCAGCCTGAACTGCATAGTGAGACCTTGTCTCAAAAAGACCAAAAAAAAAAAAAAAAAAAAAAAAAGCCTGATCTGGTCGATTGCATGGGTTTGTACCTAACAGTCAGTGTTTATGAGACTGGGCATAGTGGTGCACATCTGTAATCCCAGTGCTTGGGAGGCTGATAACAGGAGGATCACTATGAGTCTGATATGTATAGTGAGACTCTCTAGATCGTGTACTAAATACATTTTTAAAAATTTAGTGTTTATGTGTGTGGATAATTTCCTGCACTTTTGTATGTGATTCCTGGTATTTCATTATAAAATAGTATTATAAAATGTGTCCTATATTATATTGCTCTCCTTGTGAAAACCTAGATGAGTGGATATATAAAATGTGATTACATACACAATGGAGTACTACTCTGTAACAAAGAAGAAAAACCTTGAGTCATTTATAGGAAAATGAATGTACCTTAAAACCATGTTAAATGAAGTAAATCATTTGTTCAGGGCTGTCTCAGACACACAAGCTTAAATGAATATGGTTTCTTTTATATAAGAAACCTAAAATATAAATAAAGAGCAAAATAAGGAAAAAGAAAATTGGGCAGAGGAGAAGGGAGGGAATTAGAGAGAAGGTGAAAATGCTGGAGGGATGGGAGGAAGGGAAGGGAGATGTAAAGAGAATTAAAATGTGTTGGTACATGCACCAACTGCTCACAATGAATGTACTTGCTGTGTACTGCAAACATATACTAATAAAAATTTTAAAATAGAAAACAAAAGAAAACCATCTGACCACAAAGCAAGAAACAATTATTGAAGACCATCATTCCAGAGTCTGCACTGAGCATTATTCTTAGTACTTAACTATGATACCAAAACTAAAATCCCTTTATTATTCATAAAGAGTTGATCATGCCTGTTGCTAAGGACATTTATCATGAAATTTCAGGAGAGTTTGTAGCTCAAAAGTTAGGCACCATAACAAGAAAATTAATGAAACAGCAAAGGACATTGAAACACAATTATTAGAGAGGAGTAATAAATCGCTATTGCACAAAATCCACACTGGCATGTCCACTCACGTTGATATGCTTACTTTTGTGCATATATTTTTCAGGCATATGTACAGAATGATGTACCATGTGTACCTTTATTGTTAACCCCACACAGCTGCAAAACTACTCTAGTCTCTGAGTGACTAGGTATCAGGAAAACTGCATTCATCATTTTGTTTTCTGTATGCACAGAGAGGCTGCTAGCCTTCTGGTTTCATTACTTGGATCATAGTGGTCACTCCTAAACATGATTCTATGCACTGTGTCCTCCAAAAACTGTCACCTGAACTTAATAAGGTTTGCAGGATGTATTAAGATTATCAGTGACATAAAGGTATATGCTCTTAGCTCATGTCTGTCCTGTACATACCTCAATGAGGAGACTGACGTAGAACACCCACACCTTCTCTTATGCACTGAAATGGGATGACTTTCTAAAGGTAAATAACTGGCCAGAGTTCTGAGCTATCAGAGCAGCCCCTATTTTAGAAAAATAGTCACAACTGGCAGTATATTTCAGTGACACAAAGTAGGCTATAAAACCTGCCTAACTCACATAATATATTCAACTTCTTAAAAAAAATTTGTTACTCCATGGAGTGATGACAGCTGTATTCACATCAGCAGATAAAGTGAGGTAATTCAAAAACAAACTAGAATTATGGGAACAATGACTTTGGGATTTTTTTTAAAATGTATTTTGTACAGGGTCTCACTTTGCAGCTCAGGCTCATAGTGGTCCTCCTGTTTTCAGTCTCTCCAGTGCTGGGATTACAGGCATGTGCCACCATGCCTGGTCTCAGTGGCCAGCTCAGCATGTAGTACAGAGGATCAAGTCCCTGTCCCTGCACTTGCCTAAGCAGGCACTTAGTCCACTGAGATATCTTGCCGGCCCTGACTTGGGGATTTTTGACACATTTCAAACATTAACAGAGATTTTGAAAGTGGCTGGCCCAGAGTCTTTTTTCTCCTAGCTGGTGCATGATCAGTTAACTCAGCTTTCAAGAGTTAGTAGTACTTTCGAACCACAAACTACTCTTCACTGGGAAGAAATGGTTCTGAAATCAATTTTTCAGTAAGCTAGGTGGCCATTTTTAATAGATTTGTCTATGCTAAAAGAAGATCAATTGCTTGTGATCACAAATGCTGGTGGCCTTAAAAACATTTCTGAAATAACTTTGAGTCTCCACATATTCTGGATTCAAGTTAAGGCAGAATATCCTGAAATTTCCACAAAACCACTAGAAAGCATTCTTCCAGTGACAGCAACCAAAGTGAGATTATGGAGGAGAGTGGATATAAGCAAGACACATTAGGTGTCATTATCTCCTATATCCCCTAGACAGGACTGTCTAGCTGTAGGACAGCAAGCTCAGGCCTCCCACTGACTCTGAATTATTGTATGTTATATAATTATTTCATTATCTATCATAATTAATAGTAATAGGAATGAAGTATATAAATGTAATATAAATGTAATGAGATTGAATCATCCCAAAACCATTCCCCCAAGCTGGGCATGGTGGCACAGGCCTATAATCCCAGCAATCGGGAGGCTGAGGCAGGAGGATTGTTGTGAGTTTGAGACCAGCCTGAGCTGCAAAGTGAGCTTAAGGCCAGCCTGAACTGCATAGTGAGACCCTGTCTCAAAAAGACAACAACAAAAAAAAGAATCCCAAAACCATTCCCCCAGTCCCCATCCATGGAAAAATGGTCTCCCATGAAACTGACCCCTAGTCTCAAACAGTTCTTCAAGGGCAATTTATTAATTTAACATTTTTGGTTATTTTTGAGACAATATCTCGCTATGTAGTTTAGCATTGGCCTTAAACTCACTATTTAGTCTAGACTGTCTTTGAATGCATGATGATCCTCCTGCCTTAACCTCTCAAGTGCTGGCATTACACAAATTTATTAATTTAATTGCTTCATTTAGGGAAGAAGAAAGGTTGAGAATTAGTGAACTATGTGTCCCACTAAAAATTGGGGTTAAAAAAAAGATGAGAAAGTCAGTAATACAGGTGAAAACAGAAATTCACAAAAATGTAGATAACAATTCACATAATTAAATAATGTTCTTAGATAAATGGAGAAATCTATTGAGATTAAGGGAGAAAAAGTAGAAAGCATAAACAATATTATAATTCAAAGGAACACACATAACGATAAGGCAATTTTTAAATGAGAGCCTTCAAATCAATGTAGGTTAAATCTTGAAACCTTAAGTGAAATGGGAAATTCATACAACTTAACTAACTTACATGTGGAGAACTGGAAAAAATAGAGAATTGGAATGTTCTTATAACCACTAAATAAATGTGATCAAAAGTTTAGAAGCTTTCCACAAAGAAAATGTTTAGTTCTGATACTTTCACAAAATTGCTTATGGCAAGCTTTTAAGAAAGAGATCATTCCAGCCCAGACCATCCCTCCAGCCGGCAGACAGGCGCAATGTATGGAGCCCACCTGTGGGAACTTCCTCCTCCAGGCCTGGTGCAGAACCCTGCAGCATAACTCCCAGCAGAGAGGCCAGGGGCAAGACCCACCCAGCTAACACAGGAGCAGACCTTTGCTCCACTACACCTTGCCAGTGGCGCATAGCGGGTTCACTTCCATGGGCTGCAGCAGGAAGAAGTGGAGCACAGCAGCCAGACCCAAGCCAGGCCCAGTGGGATGAGTTCAGACTTGGTTATGTCCAGACACCTTAAGCTGAGACATACTGCTAGACCCAGATCTATGAGAGCATCATGTCTGTCTGCCTGTCTGTCTGTCTGCCTGTCTATCTCTCTCTCGGACAGGGGGAGGGGCTACAGGTAACCAGAGTGAACTAGTCTGCCTGGAAGACTCCAGGCACATCAAGGAGAGGTGATCAAACAGAACTTAGAGGAACTAACTTAAACACAAATTCCCAATTTAATATCTGCTTAACTATACAGTCATAATGTTTGCTCTTATGGTCTAAAATACAAACCCATTAGTTACAAAAGTTTGTCAACTGCTAAATCTCACTACCCATTTTTAGTGTTGCTAATTGTAATACTGTAAATACAAAACTGTAACTGCCTTAAGCACATCATCTCTCTTGGCTAATAATATTGTAGGTGCTAAGGTAACAACTGTACCAAAGATTTACATCAAGGGTCAAAAGATGGTGCTATACAAAATGACAAAGAGAAGAAGCAAAATGCATTCGCAGGCCATGAGGCCACCCAGAACAAATGCAGGACAAAACAGCATAGAAGGCATTAGAACTCACACACCTGGGTGTGTCTATTATCTATGAAATAATAGTGTCTGAAGTAAAAAAGCAACTTCAGAAAGGTATAGAGAAAAGCACCAGAAATAATTTCTGAAATAAAAAAGAAATGATAACTATAATGAAAAACTGAGTGTTTCTAAAGACACTGAAAAAAAAAATTGAGGAGAATAGAAAAATGATGGAATCATTGAATGAGCAATATAGGAAATAAATAGAATGCATGAAGCAGATTTAAAGAGATATGCAGGACATTAAAACCTCATTTACGAGCTGGTAAAAATGTTTATTTTATTTTATTTTATTGAACAACTAGAAATGAGACAGTTTAAAGTCAAATTAGTAGGAAAGTTTCATTAATTAATACATTGCATATTGTTTTCATAGTGGTATTTTGTTGTACAAGGTTCATACATGACATTCTATTTACAAACACTGTTAGAGCAGATGCCTCTAATCAATGAATTAAGAGAATGTAGCTGTATACCTATCTTTTTTTAAAGCTGAACTATAGTACAGTTTCAATAACTAATACTTCTTACAGTGTTATCTTCCTAGTGGCTATCCATAGTACAAGAAGCAGACAAGATATCCTGTCCAAACATTATTAGTGAAAATGTTTCTTCTCACAGAATTATGCAAAGTACTGCATATTTATCTTAACTATACTGTTTATACAAACACAGGATGATTCTTCCTTTGTATCCCCTTTTTTTTTATTTACTCCTGTCAGAGATAGGTATTCCATTGGCATTCAATTATTATAGGTGCTTGAATTCAGCAAAACAATACAACACAGTCCAGCAGTCCACAATAATACTGGGTTATCCAAAGAACTTATTGAATAGAGCCATTTATAGCTCAGCTTATTATTATGGCCTTATTTTATATACCTCATTTTTATACTTTTCTACTGGATGGTTAAGACGAAGATAAAGCAAGACCTATATAACAAAAAATGTAACTTTTGTATCTGATGAGGTCAGTCAAGTCCCCTCGGGGTTTATCCAGTAACCCTGTACCTTGCTTTGTAGATCCTTTGTCAGTGTCAGCCATGTGGATGAGTCATTGCCATTGCTTGACCAGTTTGCTCTCTGTGAAAGCCTGAGAGAAAGTTTTCTCTCCATGTGACTCTTCTAGGCACACTATAGATCATCGATCTCATTCCTCTGTGCTCCATAATCTCCTAGATCAGAAAACTTTGGACACAACTGAGTTCCATGATGTTACAAGTACAGGTTCTCCTATGTCTGAGGATTCACTGACTTTGAAAGGCTAGGATGAAAATGTTGGCTGACAGTGAAGCCCTTCCATTTCTCCAATTTTTGGTCTGTGACATTAGGTTGTTAACTATCCAGAAGAGAAGCTGATTATTACCCTGAAACATATGCAGTTCAGTTTACCCTAACTATCTGCCTAAATTCTCTTTAGTTGTTGGTATAACTTTCTATTTGTACTTCTTCTTTTGATTTCTTATACTAAGAAGACTATATGATATTTTGATGTGTGTCTGGTTTATTTCACTTATGAGTATATGTTCAAGTGGCATCCACTTAAATATAAATGCTTCAAGTTTATCATTCTTTATAGCTGAGTAATACTCCATTATATAGAAATACCACATCTTTTCGAAACATTCCTCATGTGATGGGAATCTTGGTTGTTTCCAAGATTTTACTATCACAAATTGTGCTGCTATAAACATAGGTACATGTATATCACTATGATCTGATGTTTTCAGTTCCTCTGGGAAAATTCTCAGTAGGGGGATAGCCAACTTGAATGGGATTTCCAGTCCTATTTTTTTTGAGGAGTCTCCACACTGATCTCCACAATGGTTGCACCAGTCTACATTCCCACCAGCAGTGAAGAAGTGTTCCCTTTTCCCCACAACCTCTGCAACATTTGCTGTTCTTTGACTTCTTTATGATAGCCATTCTTTCTGGAGTGAGATCGTATATCAGTGTTGTTTTAACTTGCATTTCATGGATGGCTAGTGATGTGGAACATTTTTTCATATATTTATTTGCTTCTTTAATTTCATCCCGAGAAGTGTGTATTCATCTCAAATGCGCATTTCTGGATTGGGTCTTTAAATTTGAAGGCCCTAATGTATCTTAGTGCTTTATAATTTCTAGAGAGCAGACCTTTGTCTGAGTGCTTCTTAAAGGTTTTTTTTTTTTTTTAATTTGTGGGTTGTCTTTTTACTTTGTTGATAATTTCTTTTGACATGCAAAAACTTCTCCATAAGAGTTGTTAATTCTTTCAAGTGTTTCCTGTGAGAATACATGCTTTTCCATGAACTCTTTGCCTACCCCTATGTCTTCAAGAGCTACTCCTACTTTCTCCTCCAGGAGATTGAATATTTCTGTTTTAATGTTTAGATCTTTAATCCATTTTGACTTTAGCTTAGTGCATGGTGATAGAGCAGGGTCAAGTTTTAGTTTTCATCATGTAGAAAGCCAGCTTTTCCAGCACCATTTTCTAAAGAGGCTATCTTTCTTCCACTAAGCATGTTTAGCCCCTCTGTCAAAGATCAGGTGACTGAGTGTGTTCACAATGGCCTCTGCATTTTCTAATCTATTTCATTGATCCTCAGGTCTATTTCATTGCCAATGCCATGTTGATTTTATTACAGTAGCTTTGTAGTATAATTTCAAGTCAGGAATTGTGATGCCTCCTGCCTTGTCTTTGTTGGCCAGGATTGCCACAGCTATTCTAGGTCTTTTCTGGTTCCAAATAAATTTTAGGAATGATTTCTCTAGGTCTGTGAGGTATGTTAGTGGAAGTTTGATAGGGACTGCATTAAATCTGTAGAACAATTTTGGGAGTATGGCCATCTTCACGATGTTGGTTCTTCCTATCCAGGAGCATGGAATATCTTTCCATTTTCTGAAATCCTCTACGATCTCTTTTCTTAGGGCACTGTCATTTTCTATGAAAAGATCTTTGACTTCCTTGGTTAAGTGAATTCCAAGGTATTTCATATTCTGCAGTGCTATTGTAGAAGGTACTGTTTCTATAGTTTCTCTCTCAGTGTGTTTGTTATCTGTGTAGAGGAATGCTATTGGCTTTTGTATCCTGCTATGCTACTGAATTTGTGTATCAATTCTCATAGCTTCTTGGTGGAGTTTTTTGGGTCTTCCAAATAAAGTATCATGTCATCTACAAATAGTGATAATTTAACTTCTTCTTTACCTATTCTTATTCCTTTTATTTCTCCCTCTTGTCTAATAACTGTAGCTAATGTTTTGAAAGCTATATTGAATAGGTGGTGTGACAGAGGACATCCTTGTCTTGAACCTGATCTGAGAGTAAAAGATATCAGCTTTTCCCCATTTAGAATTATATTAGCCATTGCTTTGTCATAGATGGCTTTTATCAAATTGAGGTAGAGGCCATCTATTCCAATTTTCTGTAGTGTTTTGGATGTAAATGAGTGTTGGACTTTGTCAAAAGCTTTTTCTGCATCAATTGAGATGATCATGTGGTGTTTAGATTTCAGTCTATTAATAAAATATAGTACATTTATAGATTTTTGAATACTGAACCATCCTTGCATCTGTGTGATGAATCCTACCTGGTCATGGTGTATGATCTTCTTGATGATTTGCTGTATTCTATTTGCTAGGATTTTATTGAGGATTTTTGCATCTATGTTCATGAGGGAGATTGGCCTGTAGTTCTCCTTTCTAGATGTGTCTTTCCCCGATTTGTAATTAGTATAATACTTGCCTCCAGAAATGATTTTGGGAGAACTGCTTCCTTTTCAATTTCATTGAAGAGTTTGAGGAATGTAGGAATTATATCTTCTCTAATTTCTTGTAAAATTCAGCTGTGAATCCATCAGGACCTAGACTTTTCTCTGTTGGCAGGCTTTTTATTACGTTTTATATTTCATTGGCTTTTATTGGCTTATTGAGAGTTGTTATATTTTCCTGGTTCAGTTTTGGTAATTTTTACCTTTTGAGGAATCTTTCCATTTCTTCTATGTCTTCTATTTTGTGAGCGTAAAGTTTCTCGAACTAGCTGTTGATAATCTTCTGAATTTCCACTGGGTCTGTGGTGATTTCACCCTTTCCATTCCTTATTGCTTGTATTTGAATTTTTTCTTTCCTCTTTTTGATGAGGTTAGCTAGGGGCTTATCAATTTTATTTAGTCTTTCGAAGTACCAGCTTTTTGATTCGTTGATTCTTTGAACTGTTTTCTTCATCTTAATTGAATTACTTTCTGCTCTAATCTTTATGATTTCTTCCTGTCTTTGGGCTCTGGGTTTGGTTTGCTCTTCCTCTCTTTTTAATTTATTTTATTGAAAAACAAATAGCAATGAGACAGTTTCAAGACAAATTAATAGGACAGATTCGATAAATTAATACATTGCAAACTGTTTTCATAACGTTTTTGGCTCTTCCTTTTCTGGATGTCAGAGTTCCAACATTAGGGTGTTTATTTGTTCCCATTCTGTTTTCCTAATGTGTGAGTCCACAGCTATGATTTTTACCTCTGAGAACTGCTTTCATCGCATTCTGATAAGTTATGGTTGAACTTTCATTGAATTGTAGATATTGTTGAATTTCTTGTTTAATTTCATCTGTGATCCATTGATTACTAAGTAGGGAGTTGTTTAATTTCTATGCATTTAGGGATTTTTCTGGTTTCTTTTGTCATTTAGTTCCAGTTTCATTGCACTGTGGTTGGATAATATGTACGAGATAATTTCTGCTTTCTTGCATATACTTAAGCATAACCTATGGACTAGTATGTGGTCTATTTTAGAAAATGACCTGTGTGAAGCTGAAAAAAAAATGTGTATTCAGCTGTGGTTGGGTGGAACATTCTGTATATGTCCACCAGGTCCATTTATTCCAAGCTCTGGTTCAGTTCTGCTACTTCTTTGCTAATTTTTTGTCTGGTTGACCTAACTTTTTGAGATAAGGGGGTGTTAAGGTCTCCTGTTAAGATTGTGGTATTGGATACTAGATTTTTCATGTCCATTAAGATTTGTCTTATATAGTTGGGTGATCCAAAACATTTGAATGAAAGTTAAGTTTCAGGCCTTGAAGATACCATTGCAGATAATGAAACAGTAAGAAAACATCTCTTAAAAACAACTAGATGCAGGAAAAATATAATTCAACATCTGCAAGATGATGCCAAGATGAGCAACATAAGGCTAATAGACATCCATGAAAAAAAATCAATACAAATTATATAAAAAGAATATGGGCAGAATAGCAGAAAATTTTCCAAATTTGGGGAAACAATCTGACATTCAGGTAACCAAAGCATGTAGAGCTATAAATAACATCAACTGAATTATATCCTCAACCAGACATATGATAATCAAGATCCCAGAAATTCAGCACAGGAACAGTATACAAAAAGCTGTCAGAGAGAAGAAACAGATCACATTTAAAGGAAAACCCATTAGAACAATGCCAGATTTCTCTTCACAAACCAGCAAGTCAAGAGGAGCATGGAGCAAAGGTCTACAAGTTTTGCAAGAAAATAAATTTCAACCCAGACTGATATAAACTGAAAAACTCTCTTTCCAATTAATGAAGAAGTGAAATACTTCCATGAGAAGGAACAACTAAAGAACTTAACAATGATAAAGCTTGCCCTACACAAACTACTGAAAGATATTCTACAGGGGAATAAAATGACCACAACTCCATGAATGAGAATGGCAAGAACCCACCAAATAGGGCAAACAATTAAACACATGAGAAAAATAGCTAACCAACAGCAGGAAAATAACATGTCAAGCAATATATCTCATTTATAACCACAAAGTAAATGGACGCAAATCACTAATTAAAAGAAATAGCCAGGCAGAGTGAATTAGGAAACAAAATCCAACAATATGCTGTATACAAGAAACACATTTAACTCATAAAGAAATTCATAGGCTCAAAATCAAAGGATGGAAAATTATACTATATGCCACAGGACCTCAGAAAAAAGCAGGGCTAGCAATCTTGTTCACAGATGATCTGAACTTCAAACCAAGAATGATCAAATGAAATAAAGAAGGTCACTACATACTGATTAGGGGAAGTGCTTACAGTCATAAATATGTATGCACCAAACATGGAAGCACACAAGTATATAAGACAAATCTTAATGAACTTGAAAAATCTAACATCCAAGACCACAATCTTAATAGGAGACCTTAACACCCCTTTGTCTCAAAAACATAGGTCAACCAGACAAAAAGTTAGCAAAGAAGTAGTAGAACTGAAACAGAACTTGAAACAAATGTCTTTAGTGGACATATAGAGAGTGTTTCACCCAACCACATCTGAATGCACATTCTTTTCAGCTGCACACTAGAGATTTTCTAAAATAGACGACATACTAGTCCATAGGTCATGTTTAAGTATGCAAGAAAACAGAAATTATCCCATACATGTTATCTGACCACAGTTCAATGAAACTGGAAATAAATGACAAAAGGAACACCAAAAACCCCATAAACACATGGAAATTAAATAAAACTCTCCTCAGCAAACAATGGGTTACAGATGAAATTAAACAACATCTACAATTCGATGAAAATGCAAACACAACTTACCAGAATTTGTAGAATGTAATGAAAGCTGTTCTTAGAAAAAAATTTATACAATGAACTTACAAATTGGGAAAACAGAATGAGAACAAATAAATACCCTAAAGCTGCCCTCAAGCATCTAGAAAAGGAAGAGCAAACCAAGTCCAAAGCCCAAAGATGGGAGAAAATTATAAAGATTAGAGCAGAAATTAATACAGTTGAGATGAAGAGAAAGTACAAAGAATTAATGAATCAAAAAGATGGTTTTTTGAAAGATTACATAATATTGATGAGCCCCTACCTAACCTGATCAAAAAGAGAAAAGAAAAACATGCAAATTCAATCAATAAGGAATGAAAAGGCAAAAATTACCACAGTCCCTGTGGAAATTCAAAAGATCATCAATAATCATTTTGAAAATCTTTACTCTCACAGAATTAAAGACACAGAAGCAATGGACAGACTCTTCGAAAGTTACAAGTTACCAAAACTGAATCAAGAAGACATAAGAACTCCTAATAACCCAATCTCAGCCAATGAAATACAAAATGTAATTTAAAAAAAAAGCTTACAGACAAAGAAAAGCCCAGTTTCTCATGGATTCACAGTTGAATTCTACAAGAAATTTACAGAAGATATAATTCCAATACTCCTCAAAGTCTTCAATGAACTTGAAAAGGAAGCAGTACTTGTACAGTGATTCTCAGAGGCAAGTATTATACTTATACCAAAGCCAGAGAAGGATGCAACTAAAAACAGAATCTCCCTCATGAACACAGATGCAAAAATTCTCAATAAAATCCTAGCAAATAGAATACAGCAAATCATGAAGAAAATTATATACCATGATAAAGTGGGATTCATCCCAGGGATGTAAGGTGCAAATATGCAAATCTATAAATGTAATACACTGTATCAATACAGCCAAATTAAAAAAAAAAGCATGATCATCTCAATTGTTGCAGAAAAGGCTTCTGACAAGTCCAACAGTCATTCATATCCAAATCCTAAAGACAATTGGAATAGATGGCCTCTACCTCAATCTGATAAAAGCCATCTATGATAATCCAACTGCTAACATAATTCTAAATGGGAAAAACTAAAATCTTTTACTCTCAGATCAGGTACAAGACAAGGATGTCCTCTATCACCCCTCCTATTCAATATAGTTCTGGAGTCATTAGTTAGAGCCATTAGACAAGAAAGGGAAATAAAAGGAATAAGAATAGATAAGGAAAAAGTTTTCTCTTCATGTGACTCTCCCAAGGCACACTATAGAACTTCAACCTCTTTCCTCTGTGGCTCCACAATCTCCTTGCTCAGAAAATTTGGAGCTCACCTGAGTCTCATGATATTGCAGTACAGGTTCTCCTATGTCCTGAGTCTTCGCTGACCTTGAAAGGCTAGGGCCAAAATGTTGGCGGGCCTTCTGGCTCTTCTATTTCTCCAACTCTGACTTCTGAACTTAGGTTGTTAACCATCCAGAAGAAAAGCTGATTAGTATCCTGCAGCATATGCCATTCACTTTGCCTTATCTGACTCAATTGATTTTGCTTGTGTTAAGCTGAGCTGTAAATGGATATGGTCGACAATTTCTTTGAATAACTCCCTATGGTTGCAGAATGCTGGACTGTGTTGGATTGTGGTGTCGAGTTCAAGCACCTAAGGTAGTTGAATGTCAACGGAGTGCCCACGTTTGACAGGTGTAGACAAAGGAAGGGCTGTAGAAAGAAAAAATCATCATGTGTGTGTATAGACAGTACAGTTGGGATAGATAACGCTGTGCTTCTACATAATTCTATGAGAGGCAAGATCTGCACTAATGGTGGTTGGACAGGATATTATGTCAGCTTTTAGTGCTATGGTCATCCACTAGGTAAATAATTATTGAATCTTTGATATAATTCAGCTATATAAAAAC
>PVKA01022662.1:0-15113 GCA_004027165.1 Ctenomys sociabilis | reverse complement strand
CGTTATGAAAACAGTTCGCAATGTATTATTTCATCGACTCTGTATGGTTATGGTGTTTTGAAACTGTCTGATTGACATTTGTATTTCAATAAAATAAAAATAAATGGAAAAAAAAGAAAAAAAAAGAATAGATAAAGAACAAGTTAAACTATCAGAATTTAGAGATGACCTGATACTGTACTTGGAAGACCAAAAAAATCCACCAAGAAACTCCTAGAATTAACAAACAAATTCAGTAGCATAGCAAGTTACAAAGTCAATACCCAATAGCATTTCTCTACACAGATAACAAACACACTGAAAGAAAAATTAGAGAAAAAAATACCCATTACAATAGCACCACAATGGATTAAAGTGTCTGCTTAGGCACACAATGGATGGGGTTTGATCCCTGGGGTGCCATACTGACCCCTACTCAGGCCCCACCCCTATCATTGATATAGCGATTGGGACTGTGCATGGTGACACACACCTGTTGGGAGACTGAACACAGGCAGATATCTACAAGTCTGATCTATGTACTGAGACCCTGTAGACCCTGTACTAAATTGAAAAAAAAAAAAAAAGCACCATGAAAAATGAAATACTTAGAATCAATCTAAGTAAAGAAGCAAAAGATATATTCAATAAAAATTATAGCACTCTGAAGAAAAAGCGATTGTAGAGGATTTTAGAAAATAGAAAGGTATTACATGCTCCTGGATAGGAAGAAACAAGACTGTGAAGATGGCCATATTCCCAAAACTGTCATACAGATTTCATGCAATCTCTATCAAAATACCACCAACATACTTCACAGACCTAGAGAAATCATTCCCAAACTTTATTTGGAACCATAAAAGACCTAGAATAGCAAAGGCAATCCTGGACAACAAAAGCAAGGCAGTAGGCATTATAATCTCTGACTTGAAATTATACTATAAAGCTATTGCGATTAAAAACAGCATAGTATTGGCAAAAAATAGACCTGAAGATCAATGAAACAGATGAGAAGATGTAGATACAATTATAAATGCATTCAGCGATCTTATTTTTGAAAAAGGGGCCAAACATGTTGACTAGAAGAAAGATCGCCACTTTAACAAATGGTGCTGGAAAACTGGCTCTCTACATGCCGAAAACTAAAACTAGACCCAGATCTAAAACCATGGACTAAAGGCAAAATGGATTAAAGATCTAAACATTAAAACAGAAACTCTAAATCTTCTGTAAGTCAAAGTAGGTAGAAATCTTGAAGATATTGCACAAGAAATACTTGCAAGAATTAACAACTGGGACCTCCTCTTATTGAGAAGTTTCTTCATGCCAAACAAATTACCAACAGAGTGAAAAAACAACCCATAAACTTAGAAAAAAATCTTAACTAGTAATCTCTCAAAGAAAGGTCTTCTATATAGAATATATAAACAACTAAAAACCATTAGAGTTCCAAAATTTAAAGACCCAATCCAAAACGGGGCATCTGAGATGAATATACAGTTGTTAGAGGAAGAAATTAAAAAGACAAATAAATACATGAAAAAATGTTCCACAGCACTGGACATTCAAGAAATAGAAATTAAAACAACATTGAGATACCATCTCACCCCAGAAAGAATAGCTATCATAAAGAAATCAACTATTAACAAATGCTGGACAAGCTGTGGGGAAAAAGGAACTCAGTCTACAACAACACTGAGATATCATCTGACCCCAGAAAGAATGGCTATCATAAAGAAATCAAGTAACAACAAATGCTAAAGAGGCTGTGGGGAGAGAGGAACCCTTCTCCACTGCTGGTAGGAATGTAGACTGGTTCAACCATTATGGCAATCAGCTTAGAGACTCCTCAAAAAACCAGGACTGGAAATCCCATTCAGTCCAGCTATCTACCTTCTGAGAATTTTCCCAAAAGAACTGAAAACATCCTATCATAGTGATATATGTTTACCCATGTTTATAGCAGCACAATTTGTCATAGCCAAATATTGGAAACAACCAAAATGCCCATCACCTAGTGAATGGATGAAAAAGATGTGTTACTTTTATACAATGAAATATTACCCAGCTATAAAGAAAAAATCCGAAGCCTTTGTAGGCAAGTGGATGCAACTTAAGCTATACTCATAATTGAAATAAACTAGACCCACATGTGTAAATATTGTCTCCCTAGTGTAAGAACTCAAAAGGTATAAACTGAAAGGTATCGCAGACAAAGTTAAATGGAAGGAAACAGAACTTAAGGATTAAACAATGAAGACAGAGAAAAGAGAAAAGTTAGGAAATAAGGTAAGGGCAAAACCATACATGTATATATACAAGTTGGATAAAGCAATAGTCCTAAGAAATTTCATCAGGTTTTTTAAAATAGCAGTTAATGGATAGAATTCTCACCGTGTTGATATCTGTGAACAAAGCAACTACATTGAGGACAGCGATGTGGAATACTAAAACTATGCTTGAAATACCTGTCATCTTAGTCTTCCACATGTGTACCATTTCTAATGTCATAGCAATTATTACTACACTCTCTTTAAAGTTATTTCTTAAAAGGTAATAAAAGAAAATGAGAGTTGGACCAGCCAGATAGCTCAGTGGACTAATGTACCTGCTTAGGCAGAGCAGTGGCCAGGGTTCAATCCTCAGTGTGGTGCGTAAGCCTCACTCCGAGATGCACTGAGATGGCGATTGAGACGGCATGGTCTCAGCACTTGGGAGGCTGAAAACAGGAGAATCACTAGGGGTCTGTGCTACATAGTGAGATGTTGTAGACCCTGTCCTCAATACATTTTTAAAACAGAAAATGAGAGTCAAGAACAAAAACGTAAGATTTTTTGAAATCATGTGGTAATATTCAATCATGTGTCCCATCTTCAATAACTATATCTTAATCTGAGGAACAGATTTGGTGATAATAATAGATAACATATCACTGTTAGTCAGCTGTGTATTATATTATTACGTTACCTTGCTTTTGTTTTCTTGCTCTTGTTTTTACTCTTCAAAATAAAAGAAAATTATAATATAAAGAAAGAAATCATTCCAATCTTTATCTATGATACAGAAAAGGGGGGCTGTGATACAATTCATTCTATGAGATTAATGTATCCTTAATATCAAAACCACAAAACACAGTACAATAATTTGTACCAATCTTGATCCTAAACATAACAGCAAAATTAAAATAACAATAAACAAGCAGGAATTTTATTTCAATAGATAGTATATTATAAATTGAGTATATCTAAAAATGCAAGGCAGTTACACATTAGAAAATACTAAACCACAATTCAACACAGATTAAAGGGGGAAATATGATCATCTCAAGAGGTGCAGAAGTAATCAAAAGTTGACTGCACAAAGTCAGGAGTTAGGAAAATAAGCACTGGGCAGGAGAGATAGCTCGGTGGTCTAAGCACCTGCTTAAGCAAGCACGAGGTCCTAAGTTTGATTCCTGGTCTTGCATGCCACACCCACATAGGGGCAGCTCACTGTGCTGGCAACAAAACTGGACATGGGTGGTGAATGCCAATGCTGAGGAGGCTGAGACGGGAGGACCACTATGAGTCTGAGCCGCAGAGAGAGACTCTGTATCAAATAAATAATTTTTAGGATTTTTTTTTAAAAGAAAAAATAAGCCCTATGTCTATTCAACTTTCAGTCTGGATTTTCTAATAAGTCCATTAAGGCAAGGAGAAAAAGAGTAGAAAAGGTGGTGGAAATGAGTAAAGGGAATCAGACATGGTGGCACACTCTGTGGAATCCCAACTGCTTGGGAGGCTGAGGCAGGAGAATTTCAGGTTTAGGGGCAGCCTGGCCAGTTTAGCAAGATTTTGTCTCAAAATGAAATTTTAAAAGGGCTGGGGATATAGTTTAATACTCCTGGCTTCAATCCCCCAGTGTTACATGTACACATGTACACATGTACACATGTACACACACACACACACACACACACAGAGAGAGAGAGAGAGAGAGAGAGAGAGAGAGAGAGAGAGAGAGAGAGAGAGAGAGAGAAAATCAGGAAAATAAATTACACTGAAATAAAATATATAGTTTTTTAAAATTTGGTAAAGGATTAGGCATGGTAATACATGACTCTAATCCCAGCACTATGGGAGCCTGAGGCAGGAGGGTTACAAATTTGTGAATTAGCAAGACTGTCAAAATTTTTTAAAAAATTAAAAGGGCTGGGGATCAAGTTGAAAATGAAGCTCCTGGGTTCCATCTCCAGTACAAAAAGAAAAGGGTAAAGGCATGAATGGACAAATGAATTAAAAAATATGAAAAGATTATTCACTTCTTTGGCAATCATATAGATGTAAGTTAAGATTAGGATAGGAAATTATATTTACTCTTAATGGAGTAAAATTTAAAAATTACTATATTAAGTTTTCAAAGACATGGATCCAGGGAAAGTCATAATGCAGTATGATTATCTGTTGATGCAACAAATGCAAACACAATCCGGCATTGCCTTAAAAAATTGAACATCTGAATGTTTTTAAATCCAGCAACATGCACTTTCAGGTATACATTGTATAGGAATTCCTATAGGTATCTCAGAAAATGCAAACATTAATATTCACAAAAGTATTTTTATAATAGTTTAAAACATCCATATATATGAGTCAGGACTTGCAAGCATAAGAACCATGAAGAGAAATAGACATAATAAGGAGATTTTATTACAGACATTTATCTATGCAACAGTGAGAAGTGAATGCTCTATATGTAAGGCTGTTTCTGGGTCAGTCTGTAGCTAAAGTCCACAGAACAGGCAGGCAGGATGGGAAGTTGTGGAAGTGAAGACAAACTGTAGCCCAGATGTGCACTGGAATCTGTATTGTTCTCTTACTACCCCTAATCTTTCACTTTGCAGGGTGGGCAGGGCCTTGCATATACCAGACAGTCATTCTACCATAGAGCTACAACTCACCCCTGCCACTTGCCATTTATCATGGAATAAATATAACATGACCTAAGAGTAGCAAAAAATGAAACAGAACATCCAGAAGTCTCCTCCACAGTCGTGGACCTGCATAGACCTCTTGAGCGTAAGAAACATAGTCATTCCATCATTACTAACTTCTGTATCTACACAAGATATCTCAGTCCCTGTGCTGTTTTCACACGTGAAGGCTGAGTCTCACAGAAGAGTCTAGAACCAATTCTTACCTAGAAACAATTTTTTTTAACTTTATGTATTTGGTACAGGGTCTCACTATGCAGCTCAGACTCATAGTGTTCCTCCTGTTTCAGCCTTCCCAGCCCTGGGATTACAGGTGTATATCACCATGCCTGGTATTCATGGCCGCCTTGGTGCATCACGGCTAGGGCTGGCATGGAGTGTGGCAATGGGGATTGAACCCACTTGCCTAGGCAGGCGCTTAGACTGCTGAGCTATCTTTGCAGCCTGAAACAAATTTTTAAAATGCATCTTTTTGTACCTGAAACTCTTGTCAAGAGAATGCATGTCATTATTTTGATCTGGTTGCAGGCTATTCCTCCTCTCCAAAGGACATTCCTGACTCTTGTGCTTGTACCTAATATCACATATGAGAGCTTTAGTTGCTCTGCAATAAGTTATACTTATTATTGTCCAAAGGAAATTCCTCGTTGCCTTGCAAATAGATGTGATTTTAGCACTGACTTCCTCTAGAATCATTGCAATATAATCTTTCCTAAATTGGAGCACAAATTCCAAATCTTCATTTTATTTACATATGAATTGCTACTTGAACTAAGGATAAGTTCCCAATGCTTTACAAAAATTTGATACCAGTTTGGTAACCATAATCCATAGCTATTCTGTGACTAGTAATCTTGGGATAAAATAAATTATTTCTTTATTGTTGGCCAAGAAGAGGCTAAATCCAGTACCAAAGTGTAGCTTTCTATTTACAATTATTTTAGGGAAAGAATAAGTCTTTAACAATGCACTTGTTATAGTTTGTGTTTATTTGTCCCCCCAATGCTCATGAAGTCATTGGGACATGGTTCTAGAGGTTGTGATTCATTCATGATCCAAGGCTGGGATTATGGGTCTGAGTACTGCTGGGATTAAGTGTTACACCCAGCCTGGGGCAAGTGAGGAGAGAGAGACTGGCTCTCTGTAGCCCTTGCTGCTGCTATGTCCCCCATCTGCTCTTGCTCTCCACTCTTTGCTGCCACCCTGAAAGGTTGCTCTCTGTCAGGTGTCATTCTGCCTTGGAGCCAGCTGAGTATGGACAGAAACCTCTGGTAACTGTAAGCTACATAAACGTTCCCTTCCTTAATTTTGGGCATTGGGTATTTGTCCCAGCAACAAGAGAAGAACTACTGAGACAGCACTTACTTCTGAGCAATTACCATGAAAGAAAATTCCAATATTCTAAATCATGTCAGTGAGTGGAAATCCAGTTTCACAATTTAACAAATTGGAAGCCAGCTATTCTCTATGTGGAGACATGCCTTCTAGTGCCAACTGAGTGTTTATTAAGAATGGCAACTTTTTATTAGGAGACTACAAATATTAGTGGCTAAAACATTTTAAATTTGACTTTAGTTATAATCCTCATGATTAATGATTGATTTAGCAAAGCACTATATTACAGGAAAATATATTTATCCTCTTTATTTCATGCACTAACTTCAAAAAATAGTGTTTTCTGCTCTTTGGAAAATATGGCAAATGCTCTTTACCTGGGTTCCTTACCTTGTGATTTTTATATGGCAGCATGGAGCTTTTCATGGCCATACATCCTGTTTCTAAATCTGTTCTTGCTGTCAGTTAAATAGAGATGTTCAACAACAAAGCAAAATCCAAGACCCACCCAGATTTTGTATCCTGCATGGTTAAGCTTTAATGAAAGCTTGAGTTTTTCCAAAAGTCTGATCTTCACTGACTGTGAAGGAAAATCGGTTGGAAAAAAATGCTTTGAGCATGTGAACCATGTAATTTTGCTTGAACTAAGGAATTCCAAAAATACTTGCTTATTGCAAGAGCACTTATGTTTTTGTGTCAGAACTCGTTATGGAGAAGGATAAGTACTGGTTATTTCTACCCTAACCTCTTCTCATAAACATAAAACAAAATTAAAGACTGGGCTCTTGGGAAGGAAAATAGTATGGAGAGGGCCCCAAGAATCCAATCCTTTATTGTAAAATCTAACTCCTCTTCTGGGTGCTATATAACCACATGCAACTTGAGGCCCCTTTCTCTCCAGCAATGCTAATCCAGAGCTCCATCTGGCTATGTCTTCATGACTACTTGAACAGAGACCCACAGGTTTCATCAGCTCTGCTCTCTGGAGCCAGCATAAAAACTATACCAGTAGTCAGATTAAAATTTCTGAGTCTTTGCTGGGCAATCTGGCCAATCAAGCATTTTGCATCCTTTTCATCTTCATATTTCAGCAAGGTGATTGAGTATTAATATTAATAACTAGCATTTGGGGACTATGTACTACATACCTAAGTGCAGTACTTTCCCATGAAATGTTATTTAATCATAAGTATCCTTCATGAATTTCTGAGGCTTAGAATGGCTAAGAAACGAGGTTTTGAAATCCAGAGATTTGCTTTGGAGCTTTTGATCTTTTTTCTTATTTTGTAGGTGCTGGATTTACATAATGGGTCTTAGTGTACTTCATTGTGGCATCAGAGAACAGATGTTGTCCTATTTCTCTTTGGACCTGCCCAACTGCCCATAGCTTCACTACTAACTTTTTTTTGTACACTAGAGCTTTATTGTGGGTGTAGGGTGCTGAAAATGCAATGATTCCCAAGAGCAACCTTTAATTAGTAACTACTAAAAGTTGTATAAATACTCCAGCACCTTTGCTTCACTAGTAAACTAGATCAGAGCTTAAGTTCTACACCAATACCCAGAATTTCCCAAAGGGATTAGTCCCCATTGGCACATAGTACCAACATGTTATGAATGAAACACATCCTTCCTTGATTGTCTTCCCTTCCTTGTCTCACTTCCCTCGCCAGCATTTCTGGAGATCACCACCCCCAAAACCTACTTGTATGTGTATTGCACTCTCAGGATCTGCTTCTATGAGAACCAAAACCAAGATTACAAGTAACAGTGGATTTGTGACGGTGAAGCGAAAGAAGTGCTCTATTACTGGGAGGAAGTCAGGGTGTTGCAGTCTGGAGGAAATAGCCTCTGAAAGATGGTTTCCTGTTCTAAAGGGTGATGGGGTGACAGTAAAATAGAAAAAAAAAAAAAGATTCTTTGAGGATTATTGAATGTCTTTACATTGTTTATTCTTTTTTATTTTTTGTATCTTAGGGAAGGGTCTACAGGGTGTTCAGGGTCTCACTGCTAAATTGGACTCAGTGATCCACCCGTTTACAGCCTCCCAAGAGCTGGGATTACAGGCTTGTGCCATGACACTCATACATAGTTAATTCTTGACCAGGGCTGGGGCATCTTTTAGAAGTCATCTGTTTTTTTATTAGTACATAGCTGCCACACAGAATGAATACATTTATCAGGGGGAATTGGTGCCTGCACATACCATATCTGAATCCTCTCTTCTTCCCCTTCCAACTCTTTATTTTCCTCTCCCTATCTTGAGATCCCTTGTTCTCTAGCTTGTTTCTATCATCTAATTCTAATTTTGCTTCTTTAAAAAATAGTTAAAATGTTACATTTAACATTTAACAACCAGAATTGAGGTTGGAAAGGTGAAATAATGTATAGTATACACAGTGTATCAAAGATGCAGCCTTTCTAAAACTCATGCTGCAGAAAATATAAAGAATGACTCAGTGGAGAAAGGGGCCTGGCTTAATAAAAAAAAAACTTTGACGATATTTTATTTTTCATTCTATGTACTACAATAATCTCCAAAGGATTTGGCAATAATTTATTTTTCTACTTCCAGTCTTCTAAAGTAGACACAGATTTGCTTACAATAAAGCTAATTTTAAGAGCACACCGCAGTTCAGTGCAACAAAAAGATTAAATCCAGCAATCCAAAGTAATGAAGGGTAAAAGGTACTGAATAAATGCCTTTATCAGAAAACTGATACCTCACACTGGAAAAGCAGTAACAGCTTAGTGTACCAACTCAGTGCAGTTTGAAATTTTACCATGTTCTCTATTTATTACTTAAGAGCAAGTTATATTGTGAAGTGGTCTTTATGAACAACTGCATCCATCTAAATTAAACATATTCTACAACAGTATAATTATAAGGCCACAATATTTTAGGAGGGCAAACCCCTTATTATAATTTTATTTTGTTTTGCTTTGTTTTGTTTGAGCCAGGATCTCACTATGCAGTTCAAGCTGGACTTGAACTCAGCACATAGCCCAGGCTGACTTCAAACTCATAGCAATCCTCCTGCCTCAGCTTCCTAAATACTGGGATTACACATATGCCACCATGCTCAGCAATGTAGTGATTTTAATATCAAAGTTATTCATTCTTTGAATTGTAAAGTGTTTTAACTGAAGTAAGGTTAGACTTTTTCAAACATGAACATATTAAAATTATTTATACTATTTATAACTGAGATCCAAAGAAATGTATATATATGGTACATATGCCTACTAATTGATCCCATGGGTATAATTTTAGATCAGCATGACTTTAGTGACTATTCTCTTTGCTACTCAGAAACATAGCATGAATAAACAAGTGGTGAAGCCACCCAATGATCCTGATAGCTCAAGTCAGCTGTCACAAGCTCTGATACAAATCCCCACCATGGTGGCAAAATTGGATACAATTCTGATTACCCTGGGGGAGGTTCAGACTTATGCCAATACAGACCCCAATCCAATGGCCAGTAGATGAAACAGCAGAGAGATGAAGAACCTTCAGAAATTCTGCCGAGAAAATACCTCTGCTCTTCATACACAGTTTCTCATACTGAGAATGCTGTACACTCTAGGTGTTTAAAGAGGAACTACTTAGGAGGCGTGCTTTCTGGCAAACTTGACCAATCCCATCTGAGTTGTTCTTCCAGGTGTTTTCAACTTCTTCCCTTCTCTCGATATAAGCCTATTCAGACTAACAGTTCTTTTTTCCAATGCTGTCTCTGTTTCAGAAACTCTGTTAGTATCTTGTGGTGTCTCTGAGTAAGGTAGACTGTCACAGTGAGGACTCTTGGAGCTACTCTGTCCAGATTCATGCTGCATATCTAGCAGTATTATTTCCTTGTCACCATATAAATAGAAACTGAAGCAGGAATACTACTCCCATTCTCATTATTGCTGAAGCGTAGCTCTGACTAGGAATCCTGCAGGTTCTCACTCTGCAGCTTAGGGACTCTGCTCAGCACCAGAGGCTACTCAACTGTGGGGGTCCACACTACCTTGGTAGTAATCCCACAGGAGCAGGGGAGCTGCAGGTCTGTTGCTCTTTGCTCTTTATTTATATTTTGGTTTTCTCATATTAGTGAAACCATGTGATATTTAAATTTTTGTGACATTTATTTCACTAAGTATTATGGTCTCAAGGTACAACCATTGTTCTATGAATGACTCAAATTTGTGCTTCACTGTTGCTATGCAGTGTTATATTTTATTTATCCATTCATCTGTTAATAGATATATAGGTCACTGTTCAGTGTTAGCCATTACATGTGAGCTATGTTGCTATAAATATGGGTATGCATGCACCAATGTAATATGATGTCCTTAACTCTTTCAAAAAAATATGTTGAACAGGAATAGCTGGGTCAAATGAGTTTCTATTTTAGTTTTTTAAGGAATCTCTTTACTGATATCCATAGTGGTTGTACTAGTTTATACACTCACCAACAACATGGACGGCTTTCTTTTTCCCCACAGCCTGACCAGCATTTGTCACTTTTTAGAATTTCTGATGATAAAGTCAGTTTTCTTAGAGCAAGGTGGAATCTCAGACTTTTTAAATTTTGACCAAAGATGCTTTGCATATCACTGGGCATCTGCATTATTGACCACTTACAGCTTGTCATGATTTATTGGCCCCTTGCTGTTCTTTTGAAAAGTGTCTGTTCATTTCAATAGAACATTTTTGATTCAGTCTTTTAGGAGGTCTAAATTTTTTGAGTTCTTTATATATTCTAGATATTAGAATTCTGTCCAAGGAATATCTGGCAATATATTTTCCCATTATGGTCATTGTCTTTTCACTCCTCATTATTTTCTTTTTCTATATAAAAGCTTTTAGTTTAATGTTGTCCCATTTGTTGATTCTGTGCATTGTATCTTTTGTAACTTGGATTCTGTTCAAAAGGTCCTAGAGTATGTCCACGTTTTCAAGAGTTTTACCTGGTTTATCTTTCATCAGATTAAGTGTTCCCGTTTTATAGCTAGGCTTTGGTCTATTTTTATTTTAGTACATCGCAAAAGATATGGGTCTAGATTCAATCTTCTGCTACAGATAGCCTGTTTTCCCAGCATCATTTGTTAAAGAGGCTATCTTCAATCTAGCATATATTTTTGGCCCCTTTGTTAAAGTTCAAATGTGTAAGTGAGCTTGGGATTGTTTCTAAATTCTTGTCCTGAGTCACATGTCTATTTTTGTGCCAAAACCATGTTGCTTTTATCACTGTAGAATTATAATACAGTATCACTTGAGATTATGAGCTTTGCTCTTATTGCTCCAGATTATTTGTGCTATTCTAGGTCTCTTTTGGTTGCATGTAAGTTTTAGGATTTTTTTTTCTAAGTCTGTGAAGAATATTACTGATATTTTGATGTGGAGTGCATTGAATCTACATATCAGTTTCGGTAATATGGTCATTTTGACAATTGATTCTAGCTATCCAGGCATTGCAGATTTATTTCTATTTTCTAGTGTCCTCGTTAGTCTCTTTTTTAAAACAGTACTATATTTTTGTAAATGCCTTTTACATTGTTGGATAACATAAAATTGTGAATGGTACCAGTTTCTTGATTTTTTGTGTGTGCGTTCATTGTTGGTGTATAGGAATGTCATCGAGTTTGAGTATTGATTTGTGTCCTGCTATTTTGGTGGGTCTCTTTTAGTTCCTGGAGTGTCTGATAGCTCTCAGTAATTTTTTGAATACTGTGTTGAACAGTTTAATTTATTCCTTGATTTCTTCTATAAATCATATTGATTATTATATAGTGCATTATTTAATTTCTTTACATTTGCATAATTAATATAGTATATTTTGGCATTGATTTTTAGTATAAAAATTCTAAATAACCCAGTATTAGTCAATGCAATTGAAGAAGTAATGAAAAAACTATTAACAAAGAAAAATTCAAGCCCTGACACATTCATTGCTGATTTCTACTAGAAAGTAGAGAAGATCTAATGTCACTACTCCTCAAACTCTTTAATGAATTTGAAAGAGAATCAAAACTCCCAAACTCATGCCTGGAAGCAAACATTACCCTGATAACAAAGCCAGAGAAGGATCCAACCAAGAAAATAGAATTACAACCCAGTCTCCTTAATGAACACACATGCAAAACTGCTCAATAGGATACTGGCAAACAGAATGCAGCTAATCATCAGGAAGATTATACACCAAGATAAAACAGGATTTATTCTAGGGATTCAAAGATGGTTCAATATATGCAAATCAATAAATATAACATAGCACCTTAACAGATCCAAGCACAAAAAACATATGGTCATCTCATTAGATGCAGAAAAAGCATCTGACTAAGACAAACACCCATTCATGGTTAAAAAACAAAAACATGGGGCCGGGGAGACAGCTCTGTAGAATAAGCACTTCCCTGGCAAGCGCAAGGGCCTGAGTTCAATCCCTGGTTCTGACAAAACAAGACAAAAACAATAAAAAAATATCCCACAAACACTATTAGTACAAATCTTTCTATTCATTGAATTCAGAGAAAGCAGCTGTATATCTGTCCTATTTTGAATATACAGATACAAAATGGTCCTTCATTTGTATCCCCTCTTTTTTGTTTAGTTTTGTCAGAGATGGGTATTCCATTGTCATTTAAATATTGTAGGTGTGTGAATTCAGCAAAATATTCTAATATAGTCTAGTAGTCCATAACAGTAATGGGTCAACCATAGGGCTGACAATGTCAGAAGTTGTTGACTTGAACCTTTTACAGGTCAGCATATTAATATGGTTTTACTTTTTATACTTTGTTTTTATATTTTTCTGCTAGATGTCTGCATCTTGTACTATGAATAACCACTAAGAAGACAACAATATGCAATGTATTAATTATTGAAACTGTCCTACTAATTGGTTTTGAAACTGTCTCATTGCTATTTGATTCTCAATAAAATTATTTAAAAAACCAAAAAAAAAAGCCTTTCAGAAAGTGGGAACAAATGCTCTTATATAATAAAAGTTATTTGTGACAAATCAACAGCTGGTTTTATAATAAATGGTCAAAAACTGAAAGCTTTCACTCGAAAATCAGGAAGAAAATAAGAGTCCCCACTATAACCATTCCTATGCAATACATTTCTAGAAACATCCAGTGCAATTAAACGAGAGAAAAAATAAATAAAAGGAATATGGATAGAAAAGAAGTTGATTTATCATTATTTGTAGATGACATGATGCTCTACATAGAAGACCTCAAAGACTCCTTGATTGAATAATCAAATTCAGTAGCATAGCAGGTTACAAAGTCAACAGTCAAAAAACACCCCTGTAAATAAATAACAAACTCATTGAGAGAGAATGAGAGAAACCACATCTTTCATAATGGCACAGAAAAAGGGAGAGGGGGGAGAGAGAGAGAGAGAGAGAGAGAGAGAGAGAAACTTGGGAATCCATGTAACAAAGGAAGCAAAAAATCTTTACATTGAAAACTGTAGCACTCTGAAAACAAAGACCAAAGAGGGTATTATAAAATGGGCTTTCTCTTAGTTCAATGAAAAGAAAGATTTGTACTAATAATGCTTATCTTTTTTCTAATATTGTTTAGACAAGATATCATATCTACATCTTGTCCTCTAAATAACTACTATGAAGACAATAATATGTATTAATTATTGTAACTGTCATATTAACCTGTTTTGAAACTGTTTCATTGCTATTTTATCTTTTTTCTCATTAAAATGAATAAAAGATTTAAAAAAAAAAGAAAATGGAAGACATCCTCTGTTCTTGGATAAGCAAACCAATTCAGTGAAAAAAAAAAAAAACTGAGATATGTACAGTTACACTTTATGATGAATGTGATCAATATGTATGACAAATTTATACTAACAAAAATAATGTTTAAAATGTAATCTGAGCACTTTTGCCTTAAAGTCTACATTACCTGAATACAGGGTAACTTTTGCTGATTACTTCTGGAATTTTTTTTTAATGTATTTAGTATAGGTCTACAGGTTCTCACTACACAGATCAGATTTGCAGGGATCCTTCTGTTTTTAACCTCCCAAGTACTGGGATTACAGGTGTGTGTCACCATATCCAGTCTCATTCCCAGTCTCACCATGCCCTGGGAGCAAGGCTAGCCCGGCACTCAGGGGATCAAACTCTCATCCCTGTGCCTGCATAGGTGCTTCAGTCTACTGAGCTATCTGACTGGTCCATTTCTGGAATATTGTTTTCTGTCCTGTGACTTTTAGTCAGTGGAAAAGTTCTTTTCTGATCATGGCTATTTGGGGTTGTACATGCCTCACTTACCTGTTTGTTGAGTTTTTCCCTACATGTGGAAAGTTTCTGCTATGATTGCTGTAAATAGATTCTTTCATGTTATCCATGCCTCTTCTAATTTTTCTGATTCCAAGTAGTCATAGATTAGTTTTCATTTTGTCTAGCAGACTCTGATCCATTTCCTAGGATCTCTTAATTTTTAAGGCAACTCTGATTGTCACAGCTATCTGTACCAGTCTTATGGTTCTGACACTCTCTTCTCACCTCTGATGATCATATGTTCAGTAGGATTTGTTATCTTTTGGATTTCTTTTTGGTATCTTTTTATGGACTCTAATTCCATGCTAAGCTGGTCATTCATATTTTTTATCAGTTGGGCTAGCTTATCTAGTTTTTTATTTGGGTCTTCTTTAAACTCACTAAACATTTTGGTAAGTCTGTTATCTGTTAAGATACATCATATTTGACTCCTTATTGATCTGTTTGAGTGTCTTTGTTTCTTCTTTTACCTACTAGATCAACTTTGGAGAAGTTAAAATTTTTTGGGTGCTTTTTCTTGTTTGTGT
>PVKA01022661.1:0-36783 GCA_004027165.1 Ctenomys sociabilis | reverse complement strand
GAGAGAGAGAGAGAGAGAGAGAGAGAGAGAGAGAGAGAAAAGGGAGGGAAGGGAATATGATAGCTTGTGGCATTACTTAACAAATGTCAGAACCATAACAATTGAAGTTGTTAGGTTGTTTTCTTTCTCACTGTTTAACCTTCACTGATTGACTTCAACTCTGAGGTTCTCTAAAGCCATCTGCATGACTGTACTTCCATCCAGTCAGGAAAGAATTCTCAGAAAGATTATCCAGATGTTTTAAAGAAAAGAAGTTTATAATGCAAAAATGGCCTCATGCAAGACTAGCATGCCAGTCACAATTTTTCAGCATTCTCAACTGATCACAGAGTTTTGACTCCTGATGGGTTTCTTCAATTGTTCTGCAAACCTGGTCCTTCAGTGTCCTGCACATCATTTTACAGAGTCATTTTAAATAACTCTGCCTTACTTGGTGTGATCAGAAAGAGAATGTGCCAGTACTGAAGCCAAATGCAAAATTGAAGTGGATCTGAGGAGAACTCAGATGAGTCTATGAAACAGCAAGTCAGTCAAGGCAAGTCTGGGCAGAAACAGAACAAGGTGAGCTCCAAAGGAGATAATCAAGTTCTAAGAACATAATAAATTTCTTCTACTATGCATTAGAGCCTTATTAGCTCTTAACTCCATGAAGAGGGTATTTTTATTCTGTATTCAATCCCATTATAAGTGACAGTACCAGAGTTCCTAATCAATTTTTTATGTACATGTGCAAAAGGGAGAGAGAAAGAAATGCACCATCAATCTTAGTTATAAACCACTGTAAAAGGTTCACGAGAAGAAAACCCTCAGGACCCACTTTCAAAAGCAGACTTTCATGGGCTTCAAATTAAAAGCAATTTTCAAATATTTTTTGGAGAGACTTAATCCTGTTGGAAACACTAGATAAGTGTCTGTGATGAGCCAAGAGTTTCAAATTAAAGCAAAATCAATGATCCTTTGAGGAGAGTAGGGGGCTGTAATCCCTGAAGAACATTTGACCTACCCAAAAGGGTGAAGAAAGTGTAGGATCAACTGAAAAAAAAAAAGGAGAAAACTAATATTTATTAAAAACTAACCTGCAAGGGCTGGCCTGATAGTTCAATGGACTGAAGTGTCTGCTTAGGCAGGCGCAGGGACTGGGGTTGGATCCCTGGAGTGCCAGGCCACCCCCTCACCCCACCCTTGGATGTACTGAGATAATGAGACTGGACTCGGTGGTGTGAGCCTGTAATCCCAGCGCTTGTGAGGCTGAAAACGGGAGGATCACTGAGTCTGATCTGTGCAGTAAGACCTTGCAGACCTTGTACTAAATACATTTGAAAAAAAAAAAGCTAACCTGCAAAGATGATGCCATCCTCCCTTCCAGGTGGGGGACACATGAATCTGTCAGCTACACCTGACCTCATCTCCACCTACCTCCTCGAAGAAATACACTGTTCAAGTCCACCTGTTCCTTCTCTTTGCTGGGAGCAAGAAACTAAACTTTGAGGTGTGAGGAATTCTGTTCGTGGAGCTTAGCACAGAATAGTGGATAATTGTTAATCAATTAATTACTTTAATGTACAGTTACAAAGGGGGATTAGAGTGCTAAAGGAAAGAATGGTAGCCAATTAGTTCTGCCACTCAGAACAAGTTTATGCATCCCTTCTTTCAGAAAGCCTGGCTAAGGTCAGCATATGAGCACTGCGCTCCTTCCCCGTGCACATCCTATGGTCCTTCCCTGTGACATCCCATGGTCCGTCCCTGTGCACGTCCCACAGTCCTCTCCTTTGCCGCATCACACCTACAACCACTTCTCAAAGCTCAGCACAATGCAATTGTCTGCCTACTCTTCTCTTGTCATCTGTGAGTTCCCTGAAGGCAGTGAGTCCATCTCCGCTTTTCCATCAGCGTAAAATGGTACAATGCCTGACACATTGTACAAAATATTCATCAGACACCATAGAACTCCTCTACTGAGGTCAGTTGGATTAATAACTGACTTTTTAAAATAAGACTGCACTGATGGACTGAATCTTTGTGTGCCCCCCCTGCAAAATCAGATAATAAACTCTTAATAACCAATGTGATAGGATTTGGAGAAAGGACATTGGAAAATGAGTCAGAGTATAAGGGTGGAGCCATTATGAGACCAGAGAATACTTGTTTTTCTCTCTCAACTTTCTACTATATGGTGAAACAATAAGAACTGGCCATCTGCAAACCAGGAAAAGGGTCTTCATTAAGTATGACCATGGTGTCACTCTGATTAGAAACCCACCAGGCTCTGCATCTCTGAGGGATAAATTTATGTTAGTGTCCGTTTATTTATTTGTTTGATTTTGCACCAGAAATTGCACTCAGGGCCTCGAGCTTGCCAGACGGGTGCTGTGCTGCTGAGCTGTATCCCCAGCCCAAATTTCTGTTGTTTAAGCCACGCTTCCTCACATATTTTGCTTTTGTATCCTGAAATCATTGAGACAGATAGAAATCAAATATTAAACATGGAAACCATGCAGTGGTGACAGCCTGAGTTGAAGCAATTAGCTCATTGACATATTTGAAAATTCCTTGATGCTCCCTATTCTTCTCATTTCTAGCAGATGGTGACCGTTTCCAGAGAAGCAGGTGCTTAATAAAATATCTCAACTATAAGGTACATTCACAGAGATCAACTTGATTACATGGACCTGTTTTGTCTGGTTTCCATTGAATGCCTCATTTAGTGTCCCACACCCCAGAAGCCCCCATTGTTTAGTGATTATTGATCAGACAACTCAGGAAATTACAGAATGGTAGGCCCTAAAGTAAGCAAGACCTAACGCTTGTGGCCTCCGGATGATTTTTTTTTTAATTTTTTATTAAAGAACAAGTAGCAATGAGACAGTTTCAAGACAACAGGACAGATTCAATAGTTAATACATTGTAGACTGTTTGCATAATGTTTTGGTATTGTACAAGGTGAATACATGATATTGTACTTACACACATTATTATAGCAGTTGTCTTTAATCAGAAACTTAAGAGAGTGTAGCTGTATACTTATCTTTTTATATCTGAATTGTATCACAGATTCAATAATTAATACTATCCACTATCTTCCTAGTGGTTGTCCATATATAGTACTAGAAACTGACATAATAATCTGTCCAGCCACTATTAGTGCAAATCTTGCCTCTCATAGAATTATGCATAGATACTGCAAATTTATTCTAACTGAACTCTCTGTACAAACACATCTTGGTTCTTCCTTTGTATCCCCCCTTTTTTGTCTAGACCTATCAAAGATGGGCACTCCATTGTCATCAAACTACTATAGGTGAATGAACTCAGTGACACAATCCAATACAGTCCAGCATTCCACAATAATAGTGACTTATTTGAAGAAGTTGTTGACTGGCCCAGCATTATATACCTCATTTTTATACTTTTCTGCTGGATAGTTAAGACCAAAATAGAGCAAGACCTATATACCAAAAAATGTAGCTTTTGTTTCTGATGAGGTCAGTCAAGTCCCCTCAGGGTTTATCTTATAATCCTGTACCTTACTCTGTAGCTCCTTTGTCTGTGTCATCCATGTGGATGAGTCATGGCCAATGCTTGAACAGTTTGCTCTCTGTGAGAGCTTGAGAGAAATTTTCTCTCCATGTGCCTCTCCCCAGGAGATCATCAGTCTCCTTCCTCTGTGGCTCAGTAATCTCCTTGATTGGAAAATTTGGGGTACAACTGAGTTTCATGATGTTACAGTACAGGTTCTCCTATGTCCTGAGTCTACACTGACCTTGAAAGGCTAGGGCCATAATGTCGGCTGGCCTTGGGGCTCTTCTATTTCTCCAATTCTTGATCTGTGAACTTAGGTTGTAACCATCCAGAAGACAAGCTGATTAGTACCCTGCAGTATATGCCGTTCAGTTTGCCCTAACTATCTGACTAAATTCTTTTTAGTTGTTGCTGCATATTATAATGGCCAAATGATATAAATAAGCAACAGAAAGAAGTATTTAGAGTTACCTTTCTGTTAAAAAAATATTACGGGAATCTCATGCAGTTCCTCTATAGTCTCAGAACTTCCACAAGCTGACTGCACCCTAAATCCCTAAATTAAAAGTGATGGGTTGGTTTTTTTGTTTTGTTTTTTTTTAATAGTTTTCTTTTTTCTTTCTTTCTTTCTTTCTTTCTTTCTTTTTTTATTTATTTTCTTTTTGAGACAGGGTCTCATTATGCAGTTTAGGCTAGATGTGAGCTCACTTTGTAGCTTATATTGACTTCAAACTCGCTGTGATCCTCCTGCCTCTGCCTCCCAAGTGTTGTGATTACAAGCTTGCCACCACACCCAGCTTTAGATACAATTTTCGCTTTTTCCAATTGTGTGTGTGTGTGTGTGTGTGTGTGTGTGTATTTTAGAGAAGGATCTACAGGGTGTTCAGGGTCTCACTACTAGATTAGACTCATAGTGATCCTCCCGTTTACAGCCTTGCAAGAGCTGTGATTACAGGCATCCGCAGCTATGCCCAATCTCAATTGCCATCTCAGTGCGCCCCACGGACGGGGCCATCACAGGAGGCCTGGGGATCAAACCCCCAACCCCTGTGCCTGCTTACAGGAGCTTTAATCCGCTGAGCTATTTGGCCAGCTGACATTTACTGGTTTTGAGGCAGGGTCTCGCTATGCAGTTCAGATTCACAGCAAACACCCTTCCTCAGCCTCCGAAATGCTGGGATTACAAGTGTGAACCACCATGCCTAGTTTCAGAGCTGGTGTGACTTGGGACCTCATGCTTGCCAGCAGGCCCTTAGACCACCAAGCCACTTCCTCAGCCACGAGATACAATTTTCTTTGAAATACTCTCTTTAGGTAATCATCATACTGTTTTATGGATGCAATATTTTAAATTTTGTACCAGGTGTCTTTTCCCTGTAGATACAATAGAGAATAAAATCAACTCAGATGTTTATATTCTAAATGGAAATAATATTATTAAACAACCACATGAACACAATATTTTATGTATCTAGTACAAGGTCTACAGCATCTACAGAGTCTAACTACACAGATCAGACTCATAATGATCCTCCTATTTTCAGCCTCCCAGATGCTGGGACTGCAGGCGCACTACCATGCTCAGCCTCCTATGCTTTCTCAGTGTGCCACAGGGATGGGACCACCATGGCATGGTGGGTGTCGAACCCCAGCCCCCGTGCCTACCTAAGCAGGTGCTGTAGTCTGGCCCGCCCCACAAACACAAATTTTATTTTTTATTTTTTTTAAACACAATTTTAAAGTAGTACTGTGATATGTTTTCCTAAAGAAATGCAGATTTTTAAGACAAGCAAAGAACTGAAACGAGATGTGAACGAAGTCTTAGAACAGATGCTTCAGGTGGGATCTGAAAAAGAGGTCGGCAGCTCATTAGCTAACAGGAAATGAAAACGGAAGGAAATGGGATCCTTCCAAGAAGGAAAACGTCGTCGCCAAAGCACCCAAGTCAGGAAGGAGGGGTAGGAAGGGTCAGCAGAGAAGACACTGAATTGGACGTCTCTGAGCCTACATTTGAGTCCTAATTTTTTTCTCGAGTTTTTATGACTCTGAAAAAGCACAGCCTTTCCCTCAGCTCTTGTTATTGATTATACAGCTTAGCAGGCAGGTATAATCATTTTGGCAGGTCCATATACACGCGAAACATATTCTGATTGTTTTCCTCCTTCTTGCTAGCCCCTGCCTGTCTAGTTTCACGTGGTAATGCTGGAGGTGGGAGGTGCTCTGTGGGTCTATTTTTCTCAAATCTGGCCCCTTATTTTCTGCCCACACAGCCGCCATTTCCTTTATTTTTTTTTCTTCCAGAAACAGTCTGCTTTCTACTTGCTTGCCATCTGCTTTATATTCCACATATTAGGGAGAATACGTGATAACAAAATTCTGTCTGTAAGAAAACAGATGGATCTGGAGAATGCCGTGTCGAGTGAAATAAGCCAGATGTGGCAAGCACAACCTTCACAGCATTTTCAAATCTCCCATGACCTCAGAGTTTACTACAAATCAGAAATTTGTGGGAAACCATCCTGGGCCAATGCCCTGTGTCCTATAAACTATATTATCCTCATTAATTTTGTTTTCTTTTTTTTTTAACCTATTTGGTACAGGGTCTCACTAGGCAGCTCAGACTCACAGTGATCCTCCTGTTTTCAGTCTCCCCGACACTGGGATTACAGGCGGGCACCACCAAACCCAGTCTCCGTTGCTGGCTCAGCACGCCTGGGAGAGGCCTGTACTGCATGTGGTGCCGGGGATCAACCCTGGTCCCTCTGCTTGCACAAGCAGGTGCTAAGTCCACTGAACTATCTGCCCGGCCCTCATTAATTTTCAATTAAATGTAAAAGTAACTTCGTAGAATTTTGACTTAATTTCCTGGTTAGCTTACCATTCCAGCAAGTAAAGATTCTCAAAGCAATCCTAAGTGCTCTTTTTTCTGACAATCACCATTTCTCATAATTTTTATTTTATGCAGTGCACTGATAAACACCTGACATGAGAAATGAATGATACAATATAAGCATGAGTTAAGAAAAAATTAACCAGCTGTTTGTTAGTGCTTAAAATTGTAATTTGCTGAGAAACAAGGTTGAATTGTGTGCAAACACTGAACTGTGATTCACAGGCTGGGCCATAACTCTTAGAAGCTATGGATATCTACTTGTTCTGGCAGAAAATAAAGACAGAAAAACAGGTTTGAGTACAGATGATACATCATGTTTGGTTTAAGGCAATATAGGTCCAGACTCATGAAGATCTAAACAGTTTTCAGTATGAAGCTAGAAGAGTCCAGAGGGCTGGATGAGAGTCATCTTGGGACTCTGCAGCCCCTAGATGGAAGTTAAAACTACAGCTTATCATCTATTCATGCATGGACACAATAGCCTATAAATTCTGGCATCTCCGGGTCCACTTGGAGTTATGATTTATCCAGCTGAGAAAATAAAATAAATAAATTAAACACATTGCAAAAGTAAACAAGTAAATAGAGCCAAAGGAGAGCCAAAGGAATACATTTTACAATGGGTGAAGGATCCTTGAAGGAACTGGAGAAGGGCTGGTGGTGAGGCTTCCTCATTTCGTGTGCATGAATGTCCAGTGCGTAGCAGCCCATGCTGTACAGCACATAGGGCAGGAAGTGGAGCAGCAGCCTGGGCATGAGAAGTCCTCTGAATGAGGGTTGCAACACACACAGCAAGCATTTCTGGACAAAGAAATCAAGAAACAGCAGTTTCAAGGTCCAATACAAGCCACATACGCCAAAAATATTTACACTGGTAAAGCCAAGGATGCATTTCTTTAAAAGCTTACAAAATAAGCAACAGAATTGTGGACTGGTTTCTTTCCAAATTTTGGGTTGACTTCTTATCTGAAGTAGACTCTCTTGAATGTATTTTTTTTTACATGTTTAAAATTAGACATATTCACTGTACAAGATACAGACTGGTGAAACTGACTTGTATATAAATTGGTAATGTTTCCTGAAGTCCTCCAGTATATCAAGGATTGCCTGAGATACTGGGACCTCAGGTAATATCATAGCAGGTAAGATCCTTGCCTACGTGACACATATTTCCCTGACTAGTTTGCTATTGACTGACAATGTTGTTTCTTATTGTTGTTCTTGTTTGTTTTCTGGTGCTGGGGATCAACTCCAGGACTTTGTGCTTGCCAGGCAGCTGTCTATGATGCTGAGCTATCTCCCCAGCTCAACTAAGTTTTAAAGCTGTCTCTCATTAATGTTTACTTCAAACTAATGAACAATTGTTTAAAAGAAAAAATTTCAATATTAGGTATAGAATGAAAATTATCAAATAAAACGCCAAGAACTTTTCAAAGTACTTTACTGTTTAAGATCTCTGGGGAAAAATATATCTGTTAATTTTATTTGGGGATGAAAGAAAAATCTTTAAAAATTTCCTGGAGATGCATATGTTTTAATCAAATTAAGTAGCCACTGCCAATTCTTGCTCTGAGAAATGGGTTCCAACACATTTTTCTCAGCTATATCTCTTTAACAAAAAATTTGAAGAGCCCATTCTTTATAACTAATTGCAAAATTTATTCTTCCTTTAGCTACCTCCTCCCAAAAGACAGTTTGGAAAACTTACATTTGAAAACAAGTTGCCTTTCCAAATAGAAACAAACTATTGTGGATTTGTTTCACATTCTATATTTTCCCCCTGGAAAATACAGTAAGTTAAAATTCATATACCTTCAGTGATATCTTTTTTGATCCTAAAACATCAAAGATAAAACTTGCAGGGCTCCTTGGTAACTTAAGTCACTAAATGAATCTTGGTTGGCCAAGTCACCAAAGTGAAAAGTCAGTCTCCTAGATTGGTACATTAAGTCCATGCATTAAATGCGACCACCAACCTCTCAACCCTCAGTGTGACAGCCAAAAATGTCTCCATACATTGGAAGATGTCCTCTGTGAAAGGAGCAAAATTATTTCTGATTGAGACCCACAGTCCTAGATAACAATTTTTTGTTAGTGGTTGTACAGTTTATAGAAGCCTCTGCTAATTGAAGACCTTAAATTTGAGGAACACACAACAGCTTTATTTTAATTTCAAAGTAGTTTGAGTGCTAAAATTTATTTACTATTATACTTATTTAAATTTATGCTGTATATTGATTATAAATCATAACATTGCAGAAGAAACTAGGAAAGCTAATTTAATTGTAATTTATGGAAATTAACATTCTGTAAGGTATTAGGCTGTGGAAGTAGGACACAAATGTAACGTTGACTGCAGGATTTTTTTTCAATGCCAAGCAAAGAAAGACATCCAAGTTGAGCCCCAAATCTGAGCAGCATGATCAGAAAACTAACATTAGGGGCATTCATTTGATAACTAGTTAATTAAATGTTGACATGTTTCATTGTGAGTTAACATGTTTTATTATATGAATATTAATAAAAATTATTTGTATTCCTTATTGCCTCAGCACTTTGCTGTTGTTAAATGTAGAAAACATGACATGTAACTATAGAAGCCTCCTATTTCCATTACTGGAATTTGTCTCATACTCAGAAAAACTAATGAAACTTTTATTTTCTGGGAAACTTCTTAAAGCTTAGCAAAGGAACCAAATTTTGCCTTCACATAATTTGTTTTGCCAAAAGGATCACTGGAAATGGAGGAAGAGGATGAAGCAGATGCTTCATGGGTGAAAGTCTTACATAACAGTGTAACTATTACATAAATTGTGTTTATCTAGGAAAGCACTTTCTTTGGTGCATTGTCCAAATAGTGAGTTGACTAGTTCTCAGCATAGCTAGTAATGGCTGAAAAGGAATGTTAGGGGAGGCTAGTGGGAGAGCCAACAGTGAGGGCTTGACTTGACCATGGTATGTTAAGTGCGTGCACGAATTCCCCTTCATCCTATAATATCAACACACACTAATAAAATAAAATAAAAACATTAGACCCGGCTGAAGAGGAACATGCCAGCCGTCTCGTCAGTCTGGGAGGCCAAGTCTGGAGGATCATGAGTTTGAGAATCACAAGTACCTTAGCAAGACCCTGATTCAAAATAAAAAACATAATAATAATAAAAGAGGCTCAGTGGGAAGGCCCTGGGTTCAATCTCTGCTACCACCAGAATTAGTCGTTAGGGATTAAAGAAGATGAGTCATCAAAAAATTAGTCAGAACTCAGTCTCTATTTTCATTGAAAACACAACCCAAAGTGGAGCTAGCAGATTTGACACAGGTGAGAAAGTCTGCAGCAGCATCTTTATTAGTACTCAGAAGCTCTAGGGCCGGCCAGGTAGCTCGGTGGACTAAAGCACCCACTTCAGCAGAGCACAGCAGCCGGGGTTCTATCCCCACCACCTTCAGGGTCCACTAAGATGGCAACTGAGACAGGGCATGGTGGTGCATGCCTGTGATCCCAGCACTTGGGAGGTTGAAAACAGGACAATCACTAGGAGTCCAATCTGTGTGGTGAGACCCTGTACACCCTGTACACCTTGCTCTAAATTCATAAAAAAAGAATACTCAGAAGCTCTAAATTTCCAGAGTCAATTTTAAACTTAATTTCCTTTATATATCTGACTTCATTAAATTGACTTAGTCCATATGACAGAAATGGCAAAATATCCAGAACCAGAAAGAATTCATTCACTAAATTTCTCTCCCTCTCTCCTTTCTCCCTCCCTCCCTCTTCTCTCTCTCTGTCTCTCTCTCTTTCTCTCTCTCTCTGTCTCTCTCTCTGTCTCTCCCTCTCTCTCTCTCTCATTTCCAGTCTACCTACAAAACTATTTTAAACTTGCTAGATGAAATCCTGCTTATAAAGAATAAACACATACATATTTTTATCAAATAAACTGTGCAGACCAGGCCAGTGAGCTCTGTGCGAGCTCTCTGAGTATAGAAAGATTATTTAATAATGAGAGTTCACTCTCATTGGTTTCCTTTGATGTCAAAACTCTAAGACATTTGAGTAGACTTAACAGTAAGAGGACACAGTGAGGACAAATTGCAGAAATCACTTTATTTGTATGTTTTCACACACACTGGATAAAAATAGCACAAAATGCTAACCCGGCAATATTCTGGACCTGAGCTTACCCAGACACCAGTTTGCATCTCTTATCTATTTTCATTAAGCATTGTACCAAGAAATCTGTCCACTGTCCAGTACCCCATGTACATTGAACAATGTGTAATTTTTTGTAGAGTTAGGGAGTGATGTGTCATTTCTCTTATTAAAAATATCTATTTTTGGTTATTCACTCTAACATTTAATATAAAAACTTCAAAGCACATTTTTAATTTTAAAATTAATTGATCACTTTAATTGACAAATACAAATTTCATATTATATCTTGTTAGTCTGAAATATTTATGCATTGTGGATTAACTAGGTTGGCCTAATTAACACACTAACGTAATTTCAAACTCATAAAATAACATGGTAATATGTTATTTTTATTATTAAAACATTGAGAATGTTTTTGTTGAAGCAGATATATTATTTTAAGTATTTTCTCTTTTGATCTGTCTTTTGTTGTTCTTTTTGTTACTGTTTGCCTAGGGACTTGAACAGGTGTAAAGGATTTGGTAATGAAAAGAGAAATTGCCTCTAGGTTGACTGGGGAAGCATTTTATTAAGGACACTGGTATTCTGGGAATGCTGTTTGTACTACTTACTTAAGTACCAGAAAGTAAAACAATTCCCTAGGACATGGAAGTCTTCCCCTGTCTAGAGTAAAATGTTCTTCAAATTTTGAACTGTAAATCAAAGTAATTGTACAATGTTGCAATACATCCTAAGAAAAGCCTTTTTGCCACAATATAAAGGAAACTAAGAAAAGATTTGTCCCCAATCACTGCATCAGTGACTTCCCAGAAACGCAGGTCTTCAGACAGAAAATCGAATCACAGAATGTTCTGCTGCTTAGCAGTTCCAGTGGAAAGTTTGTCAAAGTAACAAAGTAAAATTAATGGCCAACTGTGGAAGACAACACTATGCGCTGGTTTTCTCCATAACATCTCAATAGATGAAGAATCATATATAAACTCTGCCCTTCAAGGGAATACCAAACAATACATTAAATATTTCAGGTAAATTTCCTCTGATGTACCCAGAGCACACAATCTCTAATTCTTATTTCAACAGATAGCAACAGAAGATAATTTTTTTAATCTTCTATTTTTAAAAGTACTTTATATCTGTTGGATTTAAATTACTATTTTCTGTGGGAAGAAAGGAGGCAAACTACTCAATAATATCATATGGTGTTAACGTAGCAGAGACAGCATGACCAAGGGTAATGAACCTGTGGCACATGTGATATTTGTTCATCTTTAAGACAAAAGATATGAATGCGTGAGTTGTTGGGGTTTTTTTCTAAATTAAAATCTCACTATGCAGGTCTCATTGTTGGCAGTTTGCAACAAGTAGGTTTGGGGTTGTAGTCTGGGTCTAAAGTGTTCACCGTCACCAGCATGCACTCTCAGGTGCAGTTCATCTGACCCTGTAAGAAGGTACCACAACTCAAGTGAAGATGGAAAAAAATTTTTTTCAGTCCTGTACTTAGGGTGTGGATTCTGTCATGCAGGTCTCCATCCTTCCTCACTTTTCCAGTCCATTGTCTCAGGCCCGCTGGACAGAATGCACAAAGGACAAGTCATGCAACAGGGGAGCCTGTGCCTGCCTTTTCAATATTATTCAGAAGGACAGAAATTAGAGAATATTGTTTGATTTCCAAAGCAATGCATCAGAGGAGGATTGTAAAATCCTAGAAATACTTCCTTAAACATTCTGAATTTAATCATACTGGGATTTATGCAGGCAACAGATAAACTCAACCCCTGGCACTTTTCATACAGGGAATTAAGACATTGGTTTTGGTAATCAAAATAATACATCTTGAGTCTTGCCCGGGTGGCTGATGCGCTTGAAGTCTGGAATATTTATGTTGGGATATGAACAATGTAAATGAAGCAGTTGCACATGTGGGCCAACAAACGTCAATAATTTAATTATTTTCCTCTGCAGCAGATACAAAGAAATAACTTATAAAGCCAATGGGAACATTAAAAGAAGGCTTTCTCTCCTGGCTAACACATCTGAAGAACATTCTTCACCCCTGCCAGGGCAATATTCCCTGATAAGCATTCGTGCAAAGACTCCTTTATAACTCCACAAATGTCCATTGAGGGCCAGAGAAAAATAACTTTTCTCTGATATATAGCACTTGGAAATCTAATGCAAACTGGGCACTGGTCTTGGGGGATAATCTCCATCTTTTTTATTTTCCTGTGTATATAGTTGGACAAAGATTTTTTGTAATACTCTCTATCCTTGGAAAAAGCTAAATGACTTTACAAAGTTCAGAAGTACCAGTTGGAGAAATTTGTATTCAAAGAAGTAAAAATTAAAAGGAAATGGATTTGAGAGGCAAAACAACATCTGCTAGGTTTTAAAAACATGATTTTCCTCAAATTATTTTGTGCAATTCATATTCAAACTTACAATAATGTTCCAATTTGTTAGGCTGTGTTGTGGTTCCAGTTATATTTTACTTTTAAACTACAAGTAGTTTTACATATAAACTTAGTAATTTTCCCAGAACTTTCTCTTTTAATAAAAATTGAATTATGTTGCTTTGGCACTTGCTTATGGAAATCAGTAAAACTTTTAATTGTAAATGAGAAAAGAGCAAATAACTAGCTCCTGGTTAATATTATATATATATATATATATATATATATATATATATATATATATATAATTTTTTCTAGAAGGTTCTACACAGGGCCTCACTACTAGATCGATTTCACGGTGATCTGCCTGTTTACAGCCTCCCAAGAGCTGGGACTGCAGGTGCGCACCACCACACCCAGTCTCAGTTACTATCTCAGAGTGCCTCGGGGGCGGGGCCAGCATGACAGGCCCAGGGATCACACCCATGGCTACCTGCAAGCAGATAGCTCCTGGTTAAAATGCGAGCCACTCATGTGATCCTAGAGCTACGTACAATATTCATTAGGACTTAAACTTTCTTTCCATGAACACAGTGCCTTCAACCACCACTAAGAATATACATTGCACAAAAAGATGATCAAAAAATACGTATATATAATTTTAAATATTGATTGCAGTAAAAGATACATTGCCATTTACCCCTCCTCTCGAAATGCTCCCCCATCTTGGAGCACACTGATCCCAGCTACCTATCATACCTGACACTTTCCCAAGCATTTGTGGAAGTCTGTAAAGTGTCCATAATGTTCACCTCTTACAGTCATTTTGATTTTGGAAAAGAGCCAAAAGTCAGATCTGGTGAGCAAAGTGTATGAAAACACACTGTTAAGCTTTGATAGGACCGTTCCTCCATCAGATGGCGTGGGGGGTGCAGCATTCAAGGTATTTTTACTCACAGCTCACAAACTCATATGAAAGAGGACTTCTAGAACTAAAAGTGGCAAGAACAATGAGGTAAATGTATTGGGGAAAGTGAGGAGTCAAAATAAACATTCATATGCATTTTGATTATGCCTTGCTAATCTGTACCTATGTTAAGACTAATAAAGTTTGAGGACTTGGCAAAGCTGTAATCAATGGGCCAAGAGCGGGCAGATGCAAAGCTTTCCTGGCCCCATTTCAGAACTTTGGAAAAGACTCTGGTTGGCCAAAGGACTGGTAAGCTCTGATGCTTAGCCCCCAGCTCACAGGTGTGCAGCTTGTACTGGTGCCTGTCCAACCTTTTAAGAACTAAGGTTTCCCCCAGGATTCTGCAGAGCTGAGATCTGTGTGCCCAGCATGTGTAGGCATTGAGTTTTCCTGGTGCCTGGTCCATCCATTTAAGAACCAAGGAGGACTCTGGTGGCCTGCAAGATTCTGGGAAGTTATGCCACTTGACCCCCAGCACACAGGTGTGGAGCATGTGATGACACTGGTTCAACATTTTAGGAACTTAAGAGGATTAGGGAAGCCCATGGGACTTTAGTGAATCCAACCAACACCTACCACCTACACTTAAGATTTGTTTAGTAGTGGCTAGTCACTCTTACTAGTAGTATGAGCCTTGGTGAGCCTTATCCTGCTACCCACTGTAGCAAAAAAGTGTACTGACACATACTGCACCACTCTCTTATGACTGCTAAATCTAGATGATGACTTGGAGCTTCAAAGATGCCAAAACACAGGAGCATAAGGCAATCTAAATCCTCTAGTCTACCCAGAACAAATCCAGAACATAAAGACATAAAAGAAGTTGGAAATCACACACCTGAAATTTCAGAAATGATAGCAACTGAAATAAACAAATAAGCCCATTAGGCTATAGAATAAATAAGATCAGAAATCATCTATCAGATCAACAAAGAATTGACAACACTCATGAAAGAATTACTGAGCAGAGCTAAAGAAGACATAGATTTATAAAAAAAAAAAAAAAAGAGGACAATAAAAAAGAAACATTGAATGAACAAAAGATCTCTAAAAACTAATAAGAAACTAGGAAATAACAATTCAGTAGGTATACGACAACACAAAGAAAAATAATATAAGAATAATAGGTGTCAATAAAGCAGCAGGAAACAGCACAAATGACATAAAAAGACTACTTGCAGAACAACTAGAACAAGTTTTTCCAAACATGAGAAAATAACCATGCAGACAGATAAATGAGGCATGTGGAACTCTCAACAGACACAATCAAAATAAATCTACACCTAGATATATCATAATCAAGCTCTCAGAAAACCAGAATAAAATATTAAAAACTGCTAGAGAGAAGAAACAGATCACCTAGAATGGAAAGCCCAACAGAATCGTGGCAAATTTCTTAACACAAATCTTCAAATCAAGAATAGCACGAAGTATTTCAGGTCCTATATGAAAATAACTTCCAAATAAGACTGATGTACCCTGCAAAACTATTTATCAAATTTAATGGTGAGATAAAATGCTTCAATGACAAAGAACAACTGAAGAAATTCATAACCACCAAACCAACCCTACAAAGAGTATTGACACATATTCTAAAAAAAGACAGAAACAACCATAGCTTCAAGAACAACAGAAAGGAACGGCCTCATTTATCTGTCTGCATGGTAATTTTTTCATGTTCGGAAAAATTTGTGCTAGTAGTTCTGCAAGTTCTGTTAAGTAAATGAAACAGCAGGGCCATCTCCGGTGGCCTTCTCGATCCCATCCCACCCCCGCCCAGCCAGAGTGACAGGCATGAAACAGCTGGGCCCACTCCAGCAGCCTCCTGGATCCCATCCCCAAGCCTTCCCAGTGAGTGGGAATTTGAATGACTTGCCAGGCTTCCCAGATCAGTGAGTGTGTGGTGAGTCTGAGGGGAACCTTTGGCTTCTTCCCACCACGGGAAGGAGAACTTTTGGTGACTCTCCTGGCACTCGACCCATCCCTGCCTGGGCTGATGGGTGTGAGGGACAGCTTCTGCGCCTCCCAGTGCTCTTCTAGCCAAGGACCCAGCAAGAGGAATCACAGGAGCTGTAGCAAAAAGGAACTGAACACAACAGCTAGATCCAGGCCAGACACAATTGGATAATCTCAAACGTAATAGACTGCCACCCGAATCTCACTATGTGCTAAGGATATAGCTGCACTAAGCTCTACACCAAAGGTCAGAGGTCAGTACTATACAAAATGACAAAGACAAGGAACAAAATGCAATCTCAGGTCTCGAGTCCAGCAATAAGTGCAGAGGACACTAGCTCTGCTGAAATTAATGAATTAACAGAGACAGAAGCAAAGGACCACAGCAGGAAGGTATAGAGGAACTCAGAAAAGAATTAATTCCAGAAATAAAAAAAGAAATATGTGAATACATAGCATCTGAAATAAAAAATCAAATCCAGAAACATCTGGGGGAAACCCAATGCTCACTCACAACAAGTGTAGAGAACACTATTCCAGATGTGAAATGTATGAATGAACAGCGTCGGAAACAAACAGCAGAAAGGTAATGAGGAGCACAAAGCAGAAACGATTTCCAAAATCAAAAAAGAATTCTTAAAAATCATACCATCTGAAATATAGAAACAAGTCTGGAAATATATGGAGGAAACCCAATTTGGAAGAAACTCTGCAGAAAAAAGAAATAATAGCTACCTCTAAAGAAGAAATGGCTAAAAAAAAAAAAAAAATAGAGAAGAAATATGATGAAATCTGGGAATAAGCAATACAGACAAGAAATAGAACACCTAAAGCAGAGTCAAAGAGATATAGAAGAACTAAAAATATCAGTCATGAGTCTACAAAACCATTTGAGAGAAAGTGAAGACAGAGTTTCAGATCTAGAGGACACTGGTGCAGCTAGTGAAAAGGTGAGAAAGGATCTCTTAAATACAATGAGAATGAAAGAGTCAATACAAATGATATAAAAAGAATATAGGCAGAAGTAATCGGAAAAAACTTCCCAAATATGAGAAAACAATCCAGTATTCAGGTAACCAAAGCATACAGAACACCAAATAACTTCAACACAAGTAAAAACACACCAAGACATATAATAGTCAAGATCCCAGAAATCCAACACAAGAATAACATACTGAAAGCTGCTAGAAAAAAAAAGAAGCAGATCACATTCAAAGGAAAACCCATCAGAATTACAGCCAAGTCTGCGTTGGTTGTATAGTGGTGAAAATAGCTGCCTTTCAGAATTACAGCCGACTTCTCTTCACAAACCATGAAGGCAATAAGAGCATGGAGCAGAGTACTTCAAGTCCACTATGAAAACAAATTCCAGCCCAGAAAACTATACTCTGCAAAACTCTCTTTCAACTTTGATGGAGAAGTGAAATACTTCCATGACAAAGAACAACTAAAGAATTTCATGATGACAAAGCCATCCCTACACAGGCTACTGAAAGATGTTCTATAGAGGAACCACAATGACCAGAACTCCATGAATGAGAATGGAAGGAACACACTAAACAGGACAGACAAACAAAGGATAAAAGGAGCAAAAAAAAAAAAGCTGGTGAATATCATGAGAAACATAAGTCAACACATTTCAATTATAATCATCAATGCAAATGGACTCAATTCACCAATTTTGAGAAATAGACTGCCACAGTGGATTAGTAAATAAAATCCAATAATATGCTGTATACAAGAAACACACTTAACTGAAGAAGACAATCACAGGCTCAAAGTCAAGGATGGAAAACAATACTACATGCCCCGCACCTCAGAAAAAATCAGGAGTAGCAATTCTGTTCTCAGACAGTCTCAACTTCAAACCAAGAATGATCAAATGACACAAAGAAGGCCACTGTATACTGGATAGGCGAAAAATTCAAGAGGAAGAAGTAACACTCGTAAGTATTTGTGCACCAAACACAGGAGCACCCAACTATGTGAGACAAATCTTAATGGACATGAAAAACCTAATATCTAAGACCACAATCTTAACAGGAGACATTAACACCCCCTTATCACAAAAAGATAGACCCACCAAATAAAAAAATAGCAAGGAAATAGCAGAACTGAACCAGAGCTTGGAACAAATGGACTTGATAGATATATACAGAGGGTTCCACCCAACTACAGCTGAATAAACATTTTTTTCAGCTGCACACAGGTCATTTTCCAAAGTAGACCACATACTAGTCCACAGATCAGCTTAAGTATATGCAAGAAAACAGAAATTATCCCATGCATAGGATCTGACCACAGTGCAATAAAAATGGAAATAAATGACAAAAGAAACCATTAAAAAACGCTAAATACATGGAAATTAAATAAAACCCTATTCAGCAATAAATGGTCAAAGAAAAAAATAAACAAGAAGTTAAACATCTACAATTCAATGAAAATTCAAGCACAACTTACCAGAATTTGTGGATGCTAGGAAAGCAGTTCTTAGAGGGTAAATCATAGCTATGAACTCACACATTAGGAAAACAGAACAGGACCAAATTAACACCCTAATGTTGCACCTCCAACATCTAGAAAAAGAAGAGCAAACAAAACCCAGAGCGCAAAGATGGGAAAAAATCATAAAAACTAGAGGAGAAATTAATTCAATTGAGATGAAGAAAACAGTTCAAAGAATCTACAAATCAAAAAGTTGGTTCTTTGAAAAACTAAATAAAGTTGATAAGCCTCTTGCAAACCTCATCAAAAAGAGGCAAAACAAAAAAAAATTTCAAGTAGAAGTGATAAGGAATGAAAAAGGGTGAACTCACCACTGATCCAGTAGAAATTCAGAAGACTATCAATAATTACTTTGAGAATCTTTACACTCACACAATAGAAGACACAGAAGAAATGAACACATTCCTAGAAAGGTACAAATTAGCAAAACTGAACCAGGAAGATATAATAATTCTCAATAGGCCAATAACAGTTAAAAAAAAATAAGAAACATAATAAAAAGCCTACTGAGAAAAAGGCCAGGTCCTGATGGATTCACAGCTGAATTCCACAAGAAATTTATAGAAGATATAATCCTTAACACTCCTCAAACTCTTCAATGAAATTGAAAATGAAGCAGTCCTCCCAAAATCATTTCTGGAGGCAAGTATTATACTGATTCCAAAAATAGGGAAAGACACAACCAAAAAGGAGAACTACAGGCCAATCTCCTTCATGAACATACACGCAACAATACTCAATGAAATGCTGGCAAATAGAATACAGCAAATCATCAAGAAGATTATACATTATGACCATGTAGGATTCATCCCAGGGATGCAAGGATGGTTCAATATTTGAAAATCTATAAATGCAATACACTATATTAATAGACTGAAATCTAGAATTATCTCACTTAATACAGAGAAAACTTTTGACAAAGTACAACACTTATTCATGTTCAAAGTCCTACAGAAAATTAGAATAGATGGACTCTACCTTAACTTGAAAAAAAGCCATCTATGACAACCCAAAAGCTCATATAATCCTAAATGGGCCAAAACTGAAATCTTTTACTATTAAATGAGGTACAAGACAAGGATGTCCTCTATCAACCCTCCTATTCAATATAGTTTTGGAATCCTTAGCAACAGCCATTAGAAAAGAGGGAGAAATAAAGGGAATAAGAATAGGTAAAAAGAAGTTAAATTATCACTATTTGCAGATGACATGATACTTTACTTGGAAGACCCCAAAAATTCCACCAAGAAACTACTAGAACTGATAGGGAAATTCAGTAGCATAGCAGGATACAAAGTCAATACTCAAACGTCAATAGCATTCCTCTACACAGATAACAAGCACACTGAGAGGCAAACAATAGAAACAATACCTTTTACAATAGCACCACGGAAAATGAAATACTTTGGAATTCACTTAACCAAGGAAGTCAAAGGTCTTTTCACAGAAAATTATAACACCTTAAGAAAAGAGATTATAGAGGATTTCAGAAAATGAAAAGATATTCCGTGCCCCTGGATTGGAAGAACCAACATCATGAAGACTCCCAAAATTGCTGTACATATTTAATGAAATCCCTATCAAACTGCCACCAATATAACTCCTAGACCTAGAGAAATAATTCCTAAAATTTATTTGGAAACACGAAAGACCAAATATTGCAAAGGCAGTCTTGCGCAATAAAGACAAGGCAGGAGGCATCACAATCCCTGACTTAAAATTATACTACAAAGCCACTGTGATAAAATCAACATGGTATTGGCAACGAAATAAACCTGAAGATCAATGGAATAGATTAGAAGACACAGAGGCATGTAATCTTTAAAAAAGAACACAGTAAGCCACCTGATATTCAATAAAGAGGCCAAGCAAGCTTACTGGAAGCAAGATAGCCTCTTTAACAAATGGTGCTGGAAAACCTGGCTTTCTACATGCCTAAAACTAAAACTTGACCCAGCTATATCACCGTGCTCCAAGCTAAAGTCAAAATGGATTAAAGATCTAAACATTAAAACAGAAACACTCAATCTTCTGGAAGAGAAAGTAGGAGGAACTCTTGAAGACATAGGGGAAGATAAAGAGTTCTTGAACAAACATGTATTTGCACGGGAAACACTGAAAGAATCAACAACTGGGATCAACTCTTCTTAAGGAGTTTCTGCACATCAAAAGAAATTGTCAACAGAGTAAAAAGACAAACCACAAATTTTGAGAAAATCCTAACTAATAAGCAATCAGACTAAGGTCTGCTGTGTAGAATATATAAAGAACTAATATATAACAGGGCCCTCAAATTCAAAGACCCAATTCAGAAATGGGCATCTGAGATGAATACACACTTCTCAGAGGATGAAATTAAAGAAGCGAATAAATATATGAAAAAATGCCCCACATCGCTAGTCATCCACGAAATGCAAATAAAAACCTTAGATACCATCTCACTGCAGAAAGAATGGCTATCATAAGGAAATCAACCAACAACAAATGTTGGAGAGGTTGTGGGGAAAAAGGAACACTTCTCCACTGCTGGTGGGAATGTAGACTGGTACAACCATTTTGGAGATCAATGTGGAAACTCCTCAAAAGAGTAGGACTGGAAATCCCATTCAAGCTGGCTATGCCCCTACTGCGAATTTTCCCAGAGGAACTTAAATCATTATATCATAGTGATATATGTGTACCTATGTTTATAGTAGCGCAATTTGTGATAGCAAAATCTTGGAAACAACTAAGATGTCCATCACATGAGCAATGGTTAAAAAAGATGTGGTGTTTCTATATAATGGAGTATTACTCAGCTATTAAGAATGATACGTATGAAGCATTTATACTGAAGTGGATGCCACTTGAACATATACTCATAAGTGAAATAAACCAGACACACATGTGTAAATATTGTATAGTCTCCCTAGTATAACAAGCAAAAAGCAGAAATACAAAAGGAAATGTATAACAAGTAAAATCAATTGAGTCAGATAAGGCAAAGTGAATGGCATATGCTGCAGGACACTAATCAGCTTTTCTTCTGGATGGTTAACAACCTAAGATCACAAGTCAGAGTTGGAGAAATAGAAGAGCCACAAGGCCAGCCAACATTTTGGACCGAGCCTTTCAAGGTCAGCGAAGACTCAGGACATAGGAGAACCTGTACTGCAATATTATGAGACTCAGGTGAGCTCCAAATTTTCTGAGCAAGGAGATTGTAGAGCCACAGAGGAAAGAGATTGAAGTTCTATAGTGTGCCTGGGGAGAGTCACATGGAGAGAAAACTTTCTCTCAGGCTCTCACAGAGAGCAAACTGGTCAAGCATTGGCTGTGACTCATCCACATGGATGAAACAGACAAAGGATCTACAGAATAAGGTATAGGATTACAAGATAAACCCTGTGGGGACTTCACTGTCTTCATCTGAAACAAAAGCTACATCTTTTGGTATATAGGTCTTGGTCTATCACGGTCTTAACCATCCAGCAGAAAAGTATAAAAATGAGGTATATAACATGGGGCCATAATAATAAGTTGAGCTGTAAATGGCTATAGTCAACAACTTCTTCAGATAACTCACTATTATTGTGGAATTCTGGACTGTGTTGGAGTTCAGGCATCTAAATTGGTTGAATGACAATGGAGTGCCCATCTTTGACAGGTCTAGACAAAAAAAAGCATATAAAAAGGAAGAACCATGATGTGTGTATAAACAGTACAGTTAGGATAAATATGCCAAGCTTCTACATAATTCTTTGAGAAGCAAGATTTGCACTAATAGTGGTTCGTCAAGATATTATGTCAGCTTCTAGTACTATGGACAACCACTAGGAAAATAACAAGGCAGAAAGTATTAATTATTGAATCTGTGTTATAATTCAGGTATAAAAAATAAGTGAACCACTGCTCTCCTTTAATTCACTGATTAGAGACATCTGCTATAATAATGTCTGTAAGTATAATATCAGGTATGCACCTTGTACGATACCAAAACATTATGAAAACATTTTTCAATGTAATAATTTGTTGAATCTGTCCTGCTAATTTGTCATGAAACTGTCTCAATGCTATTTTTTCTTCAATAAAATTTTAAAAATCATATATATATATATATATATATATATATATATATATATATATATATAGGCTTTACTGAATTTATTGTAAAAAAAGAAAGTTTACAATATTAACCTTTTTAGAAATATGCAGAAACACCCTTGAAATTTTTAATTAAGAATAAAAATTCAAAAGTTGGAGGATGTTGTTTTCATTCGTCTTTACCATGAAGGGCACTAGAATGCTTGTGCTTTAAAGCACTGCTTACGAAAAATTATATTTGTCAAAGTTTGAAATCTCCAAGAAGAAAGTTATGAAACATCTTGAGAAAATTCAGCCTCCCTAGAACAGCAGGAGTAGGTGAGATTTAGCAATTAACTCAGAAAATAAAGAGATGTACAGTACCAAAATGCTGATAGGTTTTCCATAAAACAGAGTAATATATTTTGGCCTGGAACAGCTGTTAACAGTTCCTTCAAAGTCACTAACTAGTAATCCGCTGAAAATCCCTTTCTAGTGTCTCTGTGCCTTCTGTGAAAAAAGGAAACTGAGTTGTTCCACATTTTACTGAAATTGATTAGAGAAGAAAAACAAATTTTATGTTAGAGTGCCAAATATCAATGAAGGGTCTTTGAGCAATATTTATAAATACGGCTTTGGATCTGGAAAGATAAGTGCACTCAATGCATAATTCTGTCCAGCACATAAGTCTTTCTTTAAATCACCAGGTCCTGCAAAATGAACATCCTGGACACTTATGAATAAGATACTCTAATGGGCATCTCAAATTCTCTTGCTAAATATTTTATCTTACATAAGAGGAAATTCATTAAAAAGTATGTTAGACATTCTTTTCTTGGAATAATATTGGAGAGTTGATATCAAAATAGAGCTATACTTTAAATGATTTGAATTTGTTTATTGCTCTTTACAAGCCAAAGTCATTATGAACTACCTGAGGGTCCCATTTAAGCATAAGTAAATATAGTACAGCAATTAAAAACATCACAAAGGGAAAATAAGTTCTAGTTAAAAGCCTTCAGAAAGTTTCCTCAATTCTAAATTGACGTACTCTAAAATATTTTAAATGATTTTAGAAAAACCCATTTGGAATAAAAATATATTTTCAGGTTGTGTCTTTTTTGAACATTGTTTGGTTTATTATGGATTTTAATAATAAGTGTAAGTTTGGGTCTTGCAAGTATGAATAAAAGTTTATATTTGCATGCATAAGTCATGTAAATGAACAAGTATTTTCTTCTGTAGTTCAAGTATCAACTAAATGGACTTGTATTAAGATTGATATTTTTAAAAGTAAGCTTCGAATTTTGTAAGATATGCATGAAACTCTAAAACCTACTTTAGTAAATCATGTATATCCAATAAAAAAATTAACTAAATGCAAAAGAATTGAAATTATCACTGCATACTATCTGACCACAGTGCAATAAAACTGAAAATTATTGACAAAAGAAACAAGAAAAAAATACTATAAACACATGGAAATTAAATAACAACTTCCTAAACTACTGGGTCAAAGATAACATTAAAAACAAAATAAAAAGTATTTCTAATCAAATGGAAATGCAGATACAACTTACTAAAACCTCTAGGACACAATTAAAGGTGCCAGAAGAGGAAAATTTATGGCCCTAAGTTCACACATTAGGAAAACAGAACAAGCCCACGCGAATGACCTTATACTGTACTTCAGTCTCCTAGAAAAAGAAAAGGAAGTTAAGCCCAAATCCCAAAATCAGGAAATTATAAAGATTAGAGAAGAATTCAAAGCCATTGAAACAAAGAAACAAGACAAAGAATAAATCTATCTAAGAGTTGATTCTTTCAAAGAATAAACAAAATTGATAAATGTACAACCAACCTCATTTTAAAAAGGAACAAACAAACACAAATTCATGCAATAAGGAATGAAAAGGGCAAATCACTATAGACCCTAGAGAAATCCATAGTATCATCAATACCTATTTCCAAAATGTTTGCTCTCACACTATGGAAAACACAGAGGAAATGGACAGTTTCTTAGATACATATGAAATGCAAAAGCTTAGTTAAGAAGATATGCAAACTCTGAAAAACACAAAAGTGGGAAACAACATTGAAAATGTAAAAAAAAAAAAAAAAAAACTACCCACAAAGAAAAGCCCAGGCTCTGAGGATTCATGGCTAAATTCTACAAGAAATTCAGAGAATATTTAATGCCAGCTTTTCTTAAACTCTTCAATGAAATTCAAAAGTAAGCATCTCTCCCAAACTCATTCCAGGAGGCAAGTATTACTCTTGATTCCAAAACCAGAGAAAGATCAAACTATAACAGAGAACTACAAGCCAATTTCTCTAATGAATATCAATGCAAGAATCCTTAATAATATACCAGCAAACAGAAGGCATCAAAACATCAAAAAGATTATACATCATGACCAGTTAGGATTCATCCCAGGAATGCAGAGATTGTTCAACATACACAAATACATAAATATAATGCACAATATCAATAGAGCCCAAAACAAAAACCAAATGATCATCTCAATAGATGCAGAAGAAGCTTTTTGAAAAAGTCCAACACTCATTCATGATAAAAACCATAGAGAATGTGAATACATTATCTATATCTCAACAATATTAAAGCCATTTAGAGAAACCAACAGCCAATATCATACTAAGTGGGCAAGATCTGAAGGCCTTAAGTTTACAATCAGAAACAAGACAAGGATGTTCACTGTCTCCGCTTCTACTGAATACAGTTCTGGAAGCAGTAGCCAGAACAATTAGACAAGAGAGAGAGAAGAGACATATGGATTGAAAAAGAAGTAAAATTTTCATTATTTTCAGATGGCATGATACTCTACATAGAGGACCCTCAAAACTCCATCAAGAGTTTTGTAGATTTAATCACCAAATTCAGTGAACATAAGAAGATACAAAGTCCACACCCAAAAATATAGGGGATGGGGAGATGGCTCGGTGGAATAAGCTCTTGCCTGGCAAGCACAGGGGCCTGAGTTCAATCCCCACTTCTACCAAAAATATAAATACATAAATAAAATAAAATAAAAAAGACTATTGTTATTTTTTTAATGTTATTATTTGAGAGACAAATGTCGATGAAACAGTTTCAAAGTTTATCAATAGGACATTTTAAACAATAAATACGTTTTACATGTTGTCTTCCAAGTGTCATCCATAGTACAAGAAGCAGATAGGATATCCTGTCCTAACACTATTACCACCAATCATTCTTTCAATAGAATTAAGCAAAAGCATCTGCATATCTATCCTAACTATTCTGTATATATAAATACAAAATGGCCCTCCCATTTTATCCCCTTTTTTTGTTTAGTCCTGTCAGATATGAGTATTCTATTGGCATTCAAATACTATAAGTGCTTGAATTCAGCAACACTATCCAGCAGTACAAAATAGTAGTGGGTTATCCACAGAAGTTGTTGACTAGAGCCTTTTACAGCTCAACATATTAATATAGCTTTATTTTATATACCTTGCTTTTATACCTTTATGCTAGATGGATAAGACCAAGATGAAGCAAGACCTATATAACAAAAAATGCAACTTTTGTATCTGATAAGGTCAGTCAAGTACCTCAGAATTTATCCTTAGGCCCTGTACCACAGCTTGTAGAACCTTTGTCTGTGTCAGCCATGTGGATAAGTCACAGCCATTGCTTAACCAATTTGCTGACTGTGAAAGTGTGAGAAAAAGTTTTCTCTCCATGTGACTCTCGTTAGGCACACTATACGTCATCTATGCCATTCCTCTGTGGCTCCATAATCTCCTTGATCAGAAAATTTGAGACACAACTGAGCTACGTGATGGTACAGTACAGGTTATCCTATGTCCTGAGTCCTCTCACTGACCTTGAAAGGCTAGGGCCAAAATGTTGGCTGACCTTGCAGCTCTTCCTTTTCCCCGATTTTTGATCTGCAAACTTCAGTTGTTATCCATCCAGAAGAGAAGCTGATTATTACCCTGCAACATATGCAGTTCAGTTTACCTTATCTGTCTAAATATCAAACATATTAGGCATAACATGGAACAGATATTTTCCATCAAGTATTGATGTATTGAACTTTAAGTTCTTACAGAATATGAGGGAAAAAAATTTTGTAATGGGAATAAAGACATATTTTTACACAGAAATTTAGAAATCTAACCATATATAGCATTATAGCAGGACAGTCCTGTAACATTTTTTTCTTGTGTCTTTTTTTTTCATTTATTACTCATAAAAAAACTTATACTTATGAGACAGTATGGTAATAATTGGTATGTCATGACAAGAAGTATGTTTTTAGCAGACCAGAATGACAGGCATTCCAAGCATGACCCTTCTATTATACATCTCTATCTTCAGTGCAGTTGCTTGGTTCACAGGTATCAGCATATATAGATAGTCGGGTTGAGAATCGTACAGATTAACTGCTATTCCATTGTTGTGATTAAAAAATTCTGTAGCATTTTTGTACAGAAAGAATGAGCATACTGCGGGAAAAATTAGGTAAACTATGCCTTTCACAATATCATCCCAAATAAATGAAATAGTTAGGAATCAACTCATACAGAAAGTAAAAGATTTACACAATGAAAACTATGTTGCTCTGAGAAAAGAGATTAAAGAGAATTTGAGAAAATGAAGATATTCCATGCTCCTGGATAAAATGAACAAACTGAAAATGGCCATACTCCTAAAATTGTTATACAGATTTAAAACAATACTGGTTAAAATACTGTTAGGATACCTTGCAGAGCTAGAAAAAGAGTTCTTCAAATTCATTTGGAACCATAAGAGACCAGAATAACAAAAACAATCCTGGGAAACAATAGAAAGAAAGGAAGCATCATAATCCCTGATCTGAAATTATGCTATAAAGCTGCTAATAATATCAGCATCGTTCTGGCATAGAGACAGACATAAGGATCAATGGAACAGATTAGAAGATTCAAACACAACTACAAACAAACCCAGCCACCATATCTTTGATAAAAGGACCAAATATGTTCACTGGAAGTAAGATAGCCTCTTCAATAAATGGTGCAGGAAAAACTGGTTTTCCACGTGCCAGAGCTAAAACTAGGTCCATGCCTATCACCATGCACAAAACTAAAGTTAACATGGATCAAAGACTTAAATACTAAAATAGAAACACTAAATCTTCTGGAGGAAATGTAATTAGAAATCGTAAAGACATAGGAGTAGGTAGAGAATTCGTGAACATAAACCAAACTGCTTGGGAAATAGTACAAAGAATCAACAATCGGACAGGACCAGCCAAATAGCTCACTGGAATAAAGTACCTGAAACCAGATATAGGGGCCAGGGGTTCGATCCTCTGGCCTGCCTGCCAGCCCTGATCCCATCCCAAAAGCAGACGCAGACTGAAACAGAAATTGATACTGGGTATGGTGGCGCAAGCCTGTAATCACAGCAATAAGAAGGCTGAAAACAGAATAATTACTAAGAGTCCAATCTAGTAGTGAGACCCTGAACACCCTGTAGACCCTTCCCAAAAATACAGAGAAAATAAACAAATAAAAGAACCAATAACTGGAATATCATTTTTCAAGTTCCCACACTTCATAGGTAATCTCCACGGAATAAAAAGAAAACACACAAACTGGGAAAAAATTACAGCTGACTCTCCCACTATTAAGAAAATATAAAGAACTTTTAAAATATCAGGCCCCCCAAATTCAAAGACGCAATCCAAAAATGAGCAGGAGAGATGAATACACACTTCCCGGATGAAGAAATACAAATGGCAAGTCACATAGGAAGAAATGTTCAATATCATTAGTCATTCAAGAAATGCAAATTAAAACAGCACTAAGATTCCATCACACGTCAGGAAGAATGGCTGACATCAACACATCAGCCAATAACAAATGCTGGAGAGGTTCTGAGGAAAAAGGAACGCTTCTACACTGTTGGTGGGAGCGCAAACCAACATGACCACTATGGAAATCAATGTGGAGATTCCTTTAAAAATTAGGATTGGTGATCCCATTCAAGCCAGATAATCCCATCCTGGCTATTTTTCCAGAAGAACTGGAAATATCATACCACAGCAATATCCATGCACCCATGTTTATAGCAGAGCAACTTCTTGTAACTAAATCCTGGAAATAGCCCAGATGTCCATCAACTGATAAATGGATAAAAAGGTGTGGTCCTTTTACACAATGGACTATGATTCAACTACAAAACAGAATAAATTTGCATCTTTTATTAGTAAATGGATGCAACTAGAGACCAAACTCTTAAGTGAAATAAATCAGACCTGCATGTGCAAACATTAAATTGTATCCTTAGTGTGAGAATCTAAAAGGGAAAATGGAAACTGGAAGGTAAAATAGATAATGGGAAAAGAGAATAAATTTATTCAAAAGGAAAGAGTTACAGAGTTTAGGAGGACAGGATAGTGAGTGCAGGAAAGAGATATATCCATGTATAAAAGCAAGAGGATTTGGACAACTGTATAGTGGATTTCTGCTGGTCTGTTGAAAGTGTCAGAAAATAATTTGTTTTTTCTCCTTTTTAATTATTTGTACTTTTTCTCTTCTTAATTTCTTATATATTTCTGTCTTTTATCTTTTTCTTCCAATTTTTTAATCGTGTACCTGGTGATATAAATAACTGGTTGGAAAATAACACTGCATTACAACAAATATTGCGAAATTCATATTATAAATTTTTTCCGTTTTAATGCTATTTTTCCATAATTTTATTGAAACACAAATAGCAGTGAGACAGTTTCAAATCAAATTAGTAGGACAGATTCAATAATTAATGCATTCCATATTGTTTTCTTAGTGGTTATTTGTTGAACAGGATGCAGACATGATATTCTATTTACAAACACTTTAAAACAGATCCCTCAATTCGTTGAATTAAAACAATGTAGCTATATATCTTTAACTATTTTGAATCTACAGATACAAAATGGTCAATCATTTGTATCCCCTTTTGTTAGTCCAGTAGTCCATAATAATATTGGCTTTTCCGTATGTCTGGCAATGTCAGAGTTGTTGACTTGAGTCTTTTACACCTCAGCATAATGTGGCTTTACTTCTTATATTTCATTTTTATTCTTTTCTGCTGGATGGTTAAGACCAAGCAAGACCTACATAACAAGAATCGTAGTTTTTGTATCTGATTAAGATCAGTCAAATACCCTCAGGATTTATCATGAGACCCTGTACCTCAGTGTGTCGATCCTTTGTCTGTGTCAGCCATGTGGATGAGTCACGGCCATTACTTGACCCATTTGCTTCCTGTGAAAGCCTGAGAGAATGTTTTCTCTCCATGTGACTCTCCGTAAACACACTATACATCATCGATCACTTTCGTCTTTGGCCCCATAATATCCTTGATCAGAAAATTTGGTACACAACTGAGTTCTCATATGTCCTGAGTCTTAAGTGACCTTGAAAGGTTAGGGTCAAAATACTGGCTGTCCTTGTGGTCCTCCTTTTTCTCTAATTTTTGTATGCAAACTTAGGTTGTTAACACTCCAGAAGAGAAGCTTATTGCCATTACCAACAACCAATCTAGGCTGTTGAGCTTCACCTTACTAATTTTCTGAATATCAAACATCTTAGGCTTAACATGGAACAGGGATTTTTCATCAAGTATTGATATGTCAAAGCTTAAGTCCCTACAAAATATAATGGCAAAAACTTTTAAAAATTGAAATATATTTTAAAAATAGGAATAAACAATTATATATGTTTACACGTAAGTTTAGAAATCTAACTATACACAGCATTGTACTAGGACAGTCCCGCAACACTCCTTCCCTAGTCTCCTGCCTTCATTCACCACCTCCCTCCTTTTTAAACAAACATCTACCAAAGAGAAAGCATGGCAGCAACCAGCGTGTCATGACGAGCAGCACAAATTTAGAAGACCAGAAAGACAGGCACTCCAAGCAAGAACCTACCATTACAAATTGCCATCTTCAGTGCAGTTGCTTAGTTCACAGGTATCAGCATATATAGTTACTCAGGGTGAGAATCCTTCCAATTAACTGCTAGATTCGAAATCTTCTGAAGATTCTCAGGATCATTACCGTGCCCATGTTGTGAATATAACTATATGGCTTTGCCTCCATCATTTTTCCTAGCTCTTCTCCTTGCTCTCTCTTCACTATCTAGTCTTCAAGTTCTTGCTTTTCTTTTAATTGTGCTATGACTTTCTATTTGTAGTTCTTCCTTTGAGTACTTATACTAGGGAGACTATACGATATTTGCATATGTGGGTCTGGTTTATTTCACTTATGAGTATATGTTCAAGGGGGATCCACTTAAATAAGAAGGCTTTGGCTTTAGCACTCTTTATAGCTCAGTAATATTCCATTGTATAAAAATACCACATCTTTTTCAACCATTCCTCATGTGACGGTCACCTTGATTGTTTCCAAGATTTGACTATCACAAATTGTGCTGCCATAAACATAGGTACACATATATCACTATGATACGATGTTTTCAGATCCTCCAGGAAAATTCCCAGCAGGGAGATAGCTGATTTGAATGGTATTTTCAGTCATAGCTTTTAAAGGAGTCTTGACACTGATTTCCATAATGGTTGTCTCAGTCTACATTCCCAGCAGTGGAGAAGGGTTCCTTTTTCCCCACAGCTGCTCCAACATTTGTGGTTGGTTGATTTGTTATAATAGCCATTTTTTGGAGTGAGATGATGTCACAGTATTGTTTTCCTTTGCATTTCATGAATGGCTAGTGAGGTGGAGCATTTCTTCATATATTTATTTGATTCTATAATTTCATGCTCTGAGGAATGTGTGTTCATCTCACATGCCTTCTTTTGGATTGGGTCTTTAAATTTTGGAGCCCTAATGTGTTTTACTATTTTATGAATTCCAGGAAGCAGACCATTGTGTGAATACTTGCTTGCAGAGATTTTTTGCAAATTATTGGGTTGGCTTTTCACTTTATTGGTAATTTAGTTTGACATGTAAAATCTTCTCAATAAGAGGAGGTCCCAGTCTTTCTTTCAAGTGTTACCCATGCTATTTTATTTTTGTTCATGAACTCTTTGCCTACACAGTGTCTTCAAGGGTTTCTCCTACTTTCTCTTCTAGGAGATTTAGTGTTTCTGTTTTAATGTTCAGATTTTTAATCCATTTTGATTTTAGTTTAACACATGGTAATAGATCTTTGTCAAGTTTTAGTTTTCAGCATGTAGAGAGCCAGTTTTTCCAGCATCACTTGTTAAAGAGGCTGTCTTTCTTCTAGTGAGTCTGTTTTGTCAAAGGTAAAGTGGTTGAGTGTGTTAACAGAGGCTTCACTGTCTTCTAATCTATTCCACTGATGCGCAGGTCTATTTTGTTGTCAGTACCATGTTGATTTAATCACAGTAGCTTTGTAGCTATTTTCAAGTCAGGAATTGTAATGCCTCCTTCCTTGTCTTTGTTGCCTAAGATTGCCTTTGCTATTCCAGGTCTTTTCTGGTTCAAAATAAATTTTAGGAATGATTTCTCCAGGTCTGTGAGGTATGTTGCTGGTAGTTTGATAGGGATTGGATTAAATCTGTACAGCATAGCCATCTTCATGATGTTGGCTCTTCCTATCCAGGAGCAGGGAATATCTTTCTATTTTCTGAAATCCTCTATGATCTCTTTTTTAAGATTACTGTAATTTTCTTTGAAAAGAAATTTCAAGTCAAATTTTCTTTGACTTCTTAGTTGGATGAATTCCAAGGTATTTCATTTTCCTCAGTGTTATTGTAAAAGGTATCATTTTTCTACTTTCCCTCTCAGGGTTTTTGTTATCTGTGTAGAGGAATGCTATTGACTTTTGAGTACTGACTTTGCATCCTGTTATGCTACTGAACTTGTGTACGAATTGCAGTACCTTCTTTGTGGACTATTTTGGATCCTCCAAGCAAAGTATCATGTCATCTGAAAATAATAATTTAACTTCTTCTTTACCTATTCTTATTCCTTTTATTTCTCTCTCTTGTCTAATGTCTCTAGCTAATGATTCTGAAACTATATTGAATAGAAGGGGTGATAGAGGTCATCTCTGTCTTGTACCAGATCTCAGAGTAAAAGATTTCAGTTTTTCCCCTTGTAGAATTGTGTTAGCCCTAGAATTTTCATAAATGACTTCTGGGGCTGGGAGATGGCTCAGTGGAATAAGCCCTTTCCTGGCAAGTGCAAGGGCCTGAGTTCAATTCCCACTTCTGCCAAAAAAAAAAAAAAAATGGCTTTTATCTATCAGACTGAAGTAGAGGCCTTCTATTCCAATTCTCTGCAGGTCTTTGAACATGAATGAGTGTTGGACTTTGTCAAAAGCCTTTTCTACATTAAATGAGATGATTATGTTTACATTTGTAGATTTTCTAATACTGAACCATCTTTGCATCCCTGAGATGAATCTTGCCTGGTAAAGGTGTATGATCTTCTCGATGATTTGCTGTATTCTATTTGCTAGGATTTTTGCATCTATGTTCATGAGAGAGACTGGCCTATAGTTCTATTTTTTGGTTCCATCGTTCCCTTTTTTTCGTATCATTATAATACTTGCCTCCAGGAATGATTTTCAGAGGACTGCTTCCTTTTCAAGTTCATTGAAGATTTTGAGGAGTATAGGGCATATATCTTCAATAAATTTCTTGTAGAATTCAGCTGTGAATCCATCAGTACCTGAAATTTTCTTTGTTGGTAAGTTTTTTATTATATCTCACATTTCATTGGCAATTATTGGGCTATTGAGAGTGGTTATATCTTATGGATTCAGTTTTGGTAATTTGTACCTTTCTACAAATCTGTCCATTTCATCTGTGTCTTCTATTCTGAGAGAGTAAAGATTCTCACACTAGCTATTGATAATCTTCTGAATTTCCACTGGGTCTGTGGTGATTGCACCCTTTTCATTACTTATTGCTTGTATTTGAATTTTTTTTTTCCTTCCTCTTTTTGATAAGGTTAGCTAGAGGCTTATCAAGTTTATTTAATCTTTCAAAGAACCAGCATCTTGATTCTTAATTCTTTAAACTGTTTTCTTTGTCACAGTTGAGTTCATTTCTGATCTAATTTTTATGATTTATTCTTTTCTTTGAACACTATGTTTCATTTGCTCTTCCTTTTCTAGCTGATCGAGAAGCAGCGTTTGGGTGTTTATTTGTTTCCATTTTATTTTCCTAATGTGTGAGTTCACAGCTATAAATTTCCCTCTGAGAACTGCTTTCATCACATCCCATAAATAGAGATAAGTTGTGCTTGAATTTTCACTGAATTGTAGATATTGTTGAATTTCTTGTTTGATTTCATCTGTGACCCATTGATTACTGACTAAGGTGTTGTTTAATTTCCATGTATTTAGGGGGGGGTTCTTCTTTTGTCATTTATTTCCAGATTCATTGCACTGTGGTCAGATAATATGTATGGGATTATTTCTACTTCCTTGCATATACTTAAGCTTGACCAATGGCCCAGTGCATGGTGTCTTTTAGAAAATTACCCAAGTGCAGCTGAGAAAAAAAAATGTGTATTCAGCTGTGTTTGGGTGGAACACTCTGTATATATCCACTAAGTCCATTTGTTTCAAGCTTTTGTTCTACTCTGCTGCTTCTTTCGTCTGGTTGACCTATGTTGTTGGGATAAGGGAGTGTTAAAAGTGTTAAGATTGTGGTATTGGATGTTCAATTTTTCGTGTCCATTAAGATTTGTTTTATATGATTTTGTGCTCCCAAATTTGGTGCATACATATTCATGAGTGTTACCTCTTTCTCTTGAATTTTTCCCCTAACCAGTATATAGTTGCCTTCTTTATTTCACTTGATCATTCTTGGTTTGAAGTTGAGACTGTCTGAGAACAGGATTGCTACTCTTGCTTTCTTTTTTTTTGATGTACTGGAGCATGTAGCATAGTTTTCCATCATTTGACTTTCAGCCTATGAATTCCTTTATCAGTCAAGTGTGTTTTTTTGTATACAGCATATTGTTGGATTTTGTTTCCTAATCCACTGTGCCAGTCTATTTCTCAAAATTGGTGAACTGAGTCCATTTACATTGATGGTTATAATTGAGATGTGTTGACTTAAGCTTGACATGTTATTTACCTGCTGTTGTTTACTCCTTTTTGTGCTATGTTTAATTATTTGCTCTATTTAGTTGGTCTCTTCTGTTCTCATTAGTGGAGTTTTGGTCATTGTGGTCCCTCTCTAGAACATCTTTCAGTAGCCTGTGTAGGGATGGCTTTGTCATCATGAAATTCTTTAGTTGTTCTTTGTCATGGAAGTATTTCACTTCTCCATCAAACTTGAAAGAGAGTTTTGCAGGGTATAGTATTCTGAGCTGGAATTTGTTTTCATACAGGACTTGAGGTACTCTGTCCCATGCTCTTCTTGCCTTCATGGTTTCTGAAGAGAACTCGGCTGTAATTCTGATGGGCTTTTCCTTTGAATGTGATCTGCTTCTTTTTTCTAGCAGTTTTCAGTATATTATTCTTGTGCTGGATTCTGATATCTTGACTATTATACATCTCAGTGTGTTTTTAGTTGGGTTGAAGTTATTTGGCATTCTGTATGCTTCAGTTACCTGAATTTTAGATTGTTTCCTCATATTTAGGAAGTTTTCTGCTATTATTTCTGCCCATATTTTTTAATGTCATTTGTATTGACTTCTTCTTTCTCATTGATATCTCTTAGTATCACATTGTTCATCTATGCATTGTATTGCAAGTGCTGAATCATTATTTCCTGCATCCTAGATGTTTTTAAGAGATCTTTTCTTACCTTTTCACTAGCTTCACCAGCATCTTCAAGATCTGAAACTCTGTCTTCACTTTCACTCACAGTTTTGCAAGCCTGTGATTGAAATTTTAAGTTTCTCTGTATCTCTTCAACTCTGGTTCATGAAATCTATTTGTTTCCTGTATTGTTCATTCAAAGAATCCATCATTTTTCTACTCTCCTCTATTTTTTTTTTACTAATGTCTTCTTTAGAAGAAGTTATTAATTATTTTGCTGCAGAATATTACTCAGATTGGGTTTCCTCCATATGTGTCTGTATTTGATTCTTTACTTCAGATGCTATGAATTTTGAGTTTTCTTTTTTTATTTCAGAAATTAATTCTGAGTTTCTCTATATCTTTCTGCTGTTGCTTATTTACATCTGACATTATTAATTCATATATTTCTGCTGAGTTAGTGTCTTCTGCTCTTGTTCTGGGTGGGCATTGGGTTTCCACCATATGTTTCTGTATTTCATTCTTTAGTTTAGATGCTATTAATTCAGAGATTTCTTTTTTATGTCCGATTTGAGTTCCTCTATATCTTTCTGCAGTTGTTTCTTTATTTCAGATGCTATTGATTCATTGATTTCAGCTGTGATTCCAATTCGTTCTGTGCTAATGTCCTGTGCACTTGTTACAGGTGGGCTTGGGGTCTGAGATTTCTTTTTGCTCCTTCTCATTGTCATTTTGTGTAGCACTGTCTTCTGGCCTTTGTTATAGATCTTTGGTGTTGTTATAACTTTAGCTCCTACTGAAATTCAGAGGTAGATCTAGAATGTTTAAATTTGCCCAGTTGTACCTGGCTTGGGTCTGGCTGCTGTGCTCAGCTGCTTCGGGCTACAGCCCGTGGGAGTGAATTCGCTGTGCCCCTCTGGCAAGATGTTCTGCTCCTGGACTAGCTGGGCTATTCTGTCCCCTGCTTTCTCTACAAGGACACAGGTGCAGAGCTTCACCCTAGGCCTGTATGCGAGGCCTGAGCTGCATCTGAAATGGACAAGGAGGCTAGGGCAGGGAGGAAGCTCTCCCACACATTCCCCAGGCCTGGGCTAGGACTGGATCTTGGGGTCCCAATTTCATGGCAGAAGTTCTCACTCACTCAGAGGGTGGGGGTTGGCAGAGTGGTGATGGGGGATCCCAAGGGTGCAAAAGAGGATCTCACTCAGTAATCCTGGGTTTGGACCAGGCAGGCCTCGCTGGCTCAGGGTAGTGTGAAGCTCTCATGCACACTCCCTGGGCCTAGGCTAGGGCTGGATCTAACGTGGCAGAAGTTCTCACTCACTCAGAGTATTAATATCTTTAATATTATTTTGTACTCTCTTTAAAAAAGTATAAAAAATTTAAAATACTAATAAAGATTTATACAACATGTGTTGGATTGTGGTGTCGAGTTCAAGAACCTAAGGTAGTTGAATGTCAATGGAGTGCCCACTTTTGACAGGTGTAGACAAAGGAAGGGTTGTAGAAAGAAAAAATCAGGATGTGTGTGTATAGACAGTACAGTTGGGATAGATAACGCTGTGCTTCTACATAATTCTATGAGAGGCAAGATCTGCACTAATGGTGG